>BSBK01001899.1:2500-307500 GCA_027943335.1 Chamaecyparis obtusa | reverse complement strand
ACCTAACAGAAATAGAGAAACAACAACAATAATATGCAAGAATAAAAAATTGGCTTCTTATTATCTCCACAAATGTGGAATTACAAACTTTCAGAATTACAATATGCAAAGCCACATGGGCATTCCCTTACAATATTCTGTAGGACAAAGCCTCGAATCAATACCCAGATCTACTACCCCGAACTGCCCTAGACAACACTACAGACCTTCTTTATATAGGCAATTTCCACCACCTGAGAAGGTTCTAGAAATTTAGCCCTTAGGGCCAACCAAGCTTAGAATTATTTTATTTTACAATTTATTACATAAAAATCAGCTCAAAATGAGTTTTGAAACCCAAACAGAAATTTTGAAGAAAAATTACTTTTCGCCATTTCAGGTGACCCAACTTTCGAAGACCATAAGTCATCGCCCATTGACCTGATTGGTTATTATAACCCCATTTTGAAAATGCCACGAAGCACTCTATAGGCTTGACCAACTCAAAGCACTTGTCACCCAAATTTTCAACCTCAGCTAGGGCCTCTAAAGCCTTCAAAACTGAGTTTGAAGTTTTTGTACCCTGCTGCCAATACAAAAAATCTTCAATATCTTCAAAACTACACCTGATCAAGCCATGAAACTTTGCTGGTAGGCTGATATGACTGAGATGAACCTCCATATGTAAAATCAGACATTCCAAGATCGTAAGACCAACTTACTAAAAATAGCAAGTTTCCATAAATAGTAACTCTGCACAAGATAGTCCTTATTGAATACAAAAATAGAAATATTTTTGGGTGATGCAAGATTGCTCTTACACCCAGGCTGCTCTTGCATTAGACACCCGGGGTAATTTGAGAAGTGATCCTATCACGACTCAGGTGTGTAGAGGAAAACCAAGATGGTTAAAATCCTCCTTTGTTAGCCATGATGAATCTTCAACAGGTCATCCTTTCCATTTGACCAAATACTCTTCATATGTCCTATTCCTTGTGCTTCTACCAACACGACTGTCCAGTATGTCTTCAATCTCCTTGATATCTAAACTTGTTGCTAGAATACTCCACTGTGCTACTGCAACCTCATCTTCAACACCTCCTTCATGATACTCTATCAAATCTAAAATGTTAAACACTGGTGAAATATTCAGCTGAGTAGGCAATTCTACCTCATATGCATTTCTTGAATCATGCTTCTTCAGTATCTTACATGGCCCAAACTTCTTCATTTTCAACTTGTTATATGTACCAACCATAAATCACTCCTTTCACAAATGAACCATGACTTCATCTCCAACCTGAAATTCCTTATGCCTCCTTTTCTCATCTGCCTTAGCCTTATATTGTGCATTCATCTTGGTAATATGCTTCCTCAACTCCTCATGGATGTTCTTCAAGTGTTCTACAAAATCCTCAGCTCCAGCACTACCTATTTCTCCTTTATCTATCTTTCTCAATTTAGATGCATTTCTTGGACTACTTCCATATACAATCTGGAATGGTGATTTACTAGTGCTCCTGTTGACAGAATTATTGTATGCAAATTTTGCCTATGGTAAAATTAAATCCCATCCTGTTGGCTTATCTCCAACCAAACATCTCAGTAGATTTCCCAAACTTCTATTCACCACCTCTGTCTGTCCATCAGTCTATGGATGATGTGATGAACTAAACTTCAAATCTATCTTCAACTTTTTCCACAATGTCTGCCAGAAATATCCAACAAATTTAGTATCTCGATCTGAAACTATGGTCTTTGGCAAACCATGTAGTCTCACCACTTCTTTGAAAAACAATTCTACTACATGAACAATATCATTAGTCTTCTTGCATGGAATGAAATGTGCCATCTTCAAAAATCTATCAACTACTACAAAAATTGAATCATGTCCCCACTATATCCTCGGTAAACCAAGAATAAAGTCCATACTGATATCCTCCCAAGGATTTTATGGTATAGGTAATGGTTGATATAACCCTATATTCTGCTTCACTCCTTTTTCCATCTGACATAATCTACAACTCTATACAAACTTCTTCACATCTTGCTGCAACTGTGGCCAATAATAATTCTCACCAACCAAAGCAAGGGTTTTATCACGACCAAAATGTCCAGCCAATCCTCCACTATGCTTCTCTTTGATGAGATTCTCCCTCATAAAACTTCTTGGAATGCACAACTGACTCCCTCTAAATAGCATATCATCTTGGATGATGAAATCCAGCCATTTCGTCCTGTCTAGAGTAACAGGTTCTGTACAAGCTTTCCAAGCTTCACCAAAATTAGGATCCTCTGGATACAAATTCTTGAGTTCCTTGAACCCAACCACTTCAATCTACATCTCTATCAACAATAGTTTCCTTCTGCTAAGAGCATCCGCAACCCTATTAGACTTTCCACTCCTGTGTTTCAAAACAAATGTATAACTCTGCAAAAACTCAACCCATTTCAAATGCCTCTGATTCAACTTTCCTTGACTATTCAAATATTGCAAAGCTTGATGATCAGTATACAAAACAAACTCCTTAGGAAGCAAATAATGTCTCCACTTCTTTAATACCTGAAGTATAGCATAAAATTCTTGATCATAGACATAATATTTTCTCTTGGCATCATTTAACTTCTCACTGAAATAAGCAACAGGTTTACCTTCTTGGCTCATAATAGCTCCTATTGCAGTACCACTAGCATCAAAATCTACTTGAAACACCTTATTAAAATCTGGAAGTGCTAAAATAGGTTGTTCTGTAACTTTTTGTTTCAACAATTGAAAACTCTTTTCTACCCCATTAGTCCACTTAAACTCTTTTCTATCCCCTCTCATTGTTTCAGTCAAGGGTCCACAAATACTACTAAATTTTTTGATAAACTTTCTGTAAAAGCTAGCCAAACCATGAAAAGATATTACCTCAATAGTACTCCTTGGAGTAGGCCATTCAAGGATAGCCTGTACCTTCTCTGGGTCCATTTTTAGACCTTCTACTGAAACTACAAATCTCAAATACACTAACTCTTTCTTCACAAAACTGCACTTCTTCAAGTTAATTAATAATTTCTCATCTCTCAGTTTCCCAAACACCATACGATTATGCATCATATGCTCCTCCAATGTCTTTCTAAAGATCAAAATATCATCTAGGTAAAAAATGATAAACTTACCCAGAAATTCTTTCAAAACCTCGTTCATGAGCCGCATGAAAGTGCTCGGTGCATTGGTTAACCCAAAAGGCATGACTAACCACTCATACAGTCCTTCCTTTGTTTTGAAGGTAGTCTTCCATTCATCTCCTTCTCTGATCTGAATCTGGTGATATCCACTCTTTAGATCTATCTTTGAGAAATACACAGCTCCACTCAAATAGTCTATAATATCATCCATTCATGGCAATGGAAACCTATACCTTATTGTGATCTTGTTTATTGCTCTGGAATCTGTACACATCCTCCATTCTCCATTCTTCTTTGGTGCTAATACTACTAGTACAACACATAGACTCAAGCTCTCCAGAATCAATCCCTTCTGTAATAACTCATGTACTTGTCTATTCAACTCTTCACTTTCTACTGGTGTCATTCTGTGTGCTGCCTTGTTTAGAAAACTAGCTCCTGGAATCAAATCCATCTGATGACTGATCTTCCTTATCGGTGGTAATCTATCAGGTACATTATCAGATACAATATCCTAAAACTCATTCAACAAATCTGCAACCTCTACAAGTACATCCTCTACTTCTTTACTAGCTTTTGGAATTAAAGCAAAACACACATGCTCATGCCTCATACCATCTAGGAATTTTCTTCCATCAACAAAAGTTATTCTTGCATTACCACATACCTTTTCTTCAGTCTCCTTTAATGGATTTAGCTTATGTCACACTCCATCCTTTGTTAGGGAATAGGTATTCACATGACCATCATTTACAGCACCTATGTCAAACTACCACGGTCTACCCAACAACATATGACATGCATCCATAGATATTATATCACATAGTACCTCATCTTGGTACCTGTCAATCTTGAACTTTACCAGGCACTGTTCATTGACCATGACGTTGTGGTCATCCTGCACCCAGGCAATCTGATATGGATGTGGGTGTTTCTATCTCTTGAGCTTCAACTTTGTCACCATCTCTTCTGACACCAAATTGTTAGTGCTTCCACTATCAATAATCACATCATAGCATTTACCCTCACACTTGCATCTAGTGCGAAACAGGCTCCTCCTTTGTTCAGGTTCATTCTCACCACTCAACAGGACTCTTCTGTTAATCAGTGTTTCTCCTCTTTCAGCATCTTCAAAATTTGATGATCTAGCATCTTCATCTACATGTGCAACTCTGGCCTGGCCTTCATTTCTCCTATCTATGCTGCCTTGGCGCTGAGGACATTCAAATGCCCTATGACCTTCTTCTCCACAGTGAAAACACATTCCATGGAAGCCTCCTCTTCCTGAACCTTGTCCTCTTCCTCTTCCTCTCTGATCTCTATTATTCTGATCTTGGAAATGATTGGAATTGTTTACTCTTTTATTCTGGCTACTACTAGCCTCATCCTTCTTTTTTGGATCTTCATTTTGGCCACCATATGACCATCCACCAGATCTTCCACCACGACCTCTTCCATTTTGTCTGCTCTCAAACTTCTTGTTCAGCTTTTCCTCTACTTTTAGGGAAAACTGGTATGCCTCCTCAATACTATTCATTCGAACCAGATTCAACTCCTCCTAAATGCTTGGCCTTAACCCATTAAGGTATTTGGTAACTTTCTCCTTATCAGCTTCTGCATGGCCTGTTCTGATGAGGAGTCGATAGAACTCCTTTGTATACTCCTGAACAGATCTTCCTGCTTGCTTCAAACTTTGCATTTTCTTTAGTAGGTCAAGCTCATAATCAGCAGGAATGAACTGTCACCTCAATTTATCCACCATCCGATCCCATCTTGTGATTTTATCTTTCCCTCTTTTATTTCACTCCAATTGAATCTCTTGCCACCAAATCTTCGCATGACCTTTCAGTCTGACCTTCATAAATTTGACCCTATCAAGATCCTCAACATCTTCATACTCAAAATATTCTTCACATTTATTGATCCAGTCGATCAATTCCTCTGGGTTAAGATTTCTAGAAAATGTAGGAACCTTAATCTTAGGTCTTTTTCCAATCTTGGAAATCACCCGAAAAAGTCTTTCTTCCTCCTGGTTCACAACTTCGGCTTCTCCTTCTTGATATTCTTCTTCGGCTTCATCCTTACTTTTGTCTCTGACATTAAGATTCATTCCTCTGTGAATCTCTTCTTTGAATGCCCGCACTTGTCTCTATAGCTCTCTAACCTCAGGTGTCACAGCACCAGCTCTTCCACCATGTTCTCTTCGTGGAGGCATTTTCATGATGCGAGCTAAAACCCTAACCATGATCCTGGTGCAAACTACCTCACAGTTGGTGCTTTGTTTACACACTTAGGAATTCTTGCTCTGATACCACTTGATGAAGGGTGCTCCCCTTAATACCACAAACACATAACAAAAATAGAGAAACAACAACAATAATATGCAAGAACAGAAAATTGGCTTCTTATTATCTCCACAAATGTGGAATTACAAACTTTCAGAATTACAATATGCAAAGCCACATGGGCATTCCCTTACAATATTCTGTAGGACAAAGCCTCGAATCAATACCCAGATCTACTACCCAAAACTACCCTAGACAACACTATGGGCCTTCTTTATATAGGCAATTTCCACCGCCCGAGAAGGTTCTAGAAATTTAGCCCTTAGGGCCGACCAAGCTTAAAATTATTTTATTTTACAATTTATTACATCAAAGTCAGCTCAAAATGAGTTTTGAAACCCAAACAGAAATTTTGAAGAAAAATTACTTTTCGCCATTTCAGGTGACCCAACTTTCGAAGACCATAAGTCATCACCCGTTGACCCGATTGGTTATTATAACCCCATTCTGGAAATGCCACGAAGTGCTCTATAGGCTTGACCTATGCAAAGCACTTGTCACCCAAATTTTCAACCTCATCCAGGGCCTCTAAAGCCTTCAAAACTGAGTTTGAAGTTTCTGTACCCTGCTGCCAATACCGAAAATCATCAATATCTTCAAAAATACACCTAATCTAGCCATGAAACTTTGTTGGTAGGCTGATATGACTGAGATGAACCTCCATATGCAAAATCAGACATCCTGAGATCGTAAGACCAACTTACTAAAAATAGCAAGTTTCCATAAATAGCAACTCTGCACAAGATAGCCCTTATTGAATACAAAAATAGAAATATTTTTGGGTGATGCAAGATTGCTCTTACACCCAGGATGCTCCTGCATCAATATTGTTCATGCATCACCACTGAGATCATGACAACCTTCACATGCCCATATAGAGGCACAACCTCCAAGACCCAGACATAGAGAGTGTGGAGAGAGTAGTCACTCCATGCCCTCACCATCTAGACCCTTTAGTGATACCCAGGAGGGAGATCCAGGTATAAAACATGTATTTGATTTAAATATTTAACTTAATTTGTGAAGAAAAAGGACTAAAAGATAAATATATTTTAATTCTTCAACTAGCATAGCGAAGTGGGGGAGCTTTGTATCTAAGGTCATGAAGGATACATGCCTATCCTACCAACTACTAGCCAGTGAGTGAGAGTTCCCCATTGGTCATAGAGATCCCAACATGCATGTTGATATCTTTCCTTATGTCCAGCAAGAGATGAGGTTATGTAGAGAAAGAGAGGAGAGGTTGATGGTGTTGGATATTTCTAATGCATAGGTGGTGACTAATACATTTTATATGTTTAATTGCTACGTTATTGAATGGGCGGTCATACTATTGTCATTTGTGGTTTGTCACTGATGTCAACATATGTTTCATTAAAGAGTATTGGTTGATTATGATAGTGTATGAATGTTTTAGAACATGCGAGGATAGATACACATACAGGAAGATGTTGTGATCTTACATCCGAGATTGCATCATGTAATGTTGCATATTGAGAGAGTTACAAATGTTTTGGTGAAGACTGGTTACTAGATAGTGACAGTGGAAGATGATAGAGTGAGTCTTTGTATTTTTGGTATATCTTATAGAAGATATGGATTAGGTGTATGTGAGCTTAAGAGATGAAAGACAAGGAACTAAAGGATGTTCTTTGGTCAATGCAAGGTACAAAATGCTGGATGAAATTAGTTGTGGTGTGTGATCTAGAGAAGACTTATTTGGGAGCTGACTTTAGAGTTGTAGCCATAGCATGCATTTTTTTTGGAAAATGTAAATTAAGGATGTCAATCCTTAATTGTTGTAATGAAATAATTGTATACCATTTTAAGGTACCATGTGTATCTTAGTGAGAGTTTATGTAAATAGGAAAGCCTAATGGGCCAACCTAATCATGTAGAATATAATTGGGTATATATGTAAGATCTTTTCTTTGGAAAAGATATGGTGAGATTATATGTGATGTAAAGAAGATTGTGAAAGATGTGAGCTTGTGTCTACTGGATGTAGAGTAGAGGATTACTGGTGATCTTCATTGGAACTGATCAAGAAAAGATAGTTATTGTCAGATAGTTCAAAAGATTGTGTATTTCTTCATATACACTTGTTGCGAACAGTGAGTTCTAAAGGTGTATGTCACCTTCTTTGGGAAGTGAGCTTGGGTAGTGATCCCCCTTTCTTTTCTTGACTCCTAATAGGGTCTA
This sequence comes from Chamaecyparis obtusa, assembly GCA_027943335.1. Lineage (NCBI taxonomy): Eukaryota > Viridiplantae > Streptophyta > Pinopsida > Cupressales > Cupressaceae > Chamaecyparis > Chamaecyparis obtusa. The sequence goes on along the minus strand of BSBK01001899.1, from coordinate 299,803 downwards.
TCCTCTAACAAGGAATGTGTACTATAATGTTTTAACAATCTCCTAATAGTGCTAAATATTCTAACAAGGATACTATAGTCTTAGAACATTATTTGTGGGTGCTAATTCCCATCGTGGTTTTTACCTTTAACAGGGTTTCCCTATGACCAAAATATTATGTTATTGTGTTGGCATTTATTGTGTTCATTGGATCTGATATTGTTGCTATTCAAAGTTTAAAGTGTAATATTCTATCATACAACTTATTCACCCCCCCTCTCATTTTTAGTGTGGACTTTTATTCCTAACAATTAGTATCAGAGCTGCTGGTCCTTAGAGAGAAATCTTAACAGCTTGAGGTGATCTTGGAGATGGCATTCTATAGGAAGGATGGTCCAAAATTTGATCTTGAAAACTTTGACAGTTGGAAGAACAAGATGTGAACTCATTTTCTATGTTTTGGCATTGACTATTGGTTGATCACAAATAATAAGGTGAATATAAAGACTGAGAATGACATTCTATCAGCTTCTTATGATGAGATGATGGTATTCTCTCACAACATGGTTGCAAGAGAAGCATTGATCAATGCACTCTCTGAAGGAGAATTTACTGAAGTTAAATACATGGATTCGACACACCAGATTTGGCAAAGATTAGAAGCATTTATGAAGGAGATAAGTATACCAAGCAAGAAAAGTTGCAAAACTAGAAAACAATAATGGAGAAGCTACAAATTAATGATGATGAAAGTATTAGGGCCTGCATTCAAAGATTTATAGAAGTTTTCATGGAATCAAAAATTGTGGAGGCACTTATGATGAAGAAGAGGTCATTGTGAAGATCCTTAGATCATTGACTCCTGCTTACAATTTTAAGGCTCTATCTATTCAAGAGACTATACCTTTGACTATGAACTTTAACAAAGAGATGTTGATTGCAAAGATAACTACTTTTGAAGCTACAAAAATGGAAGACTCTGTATCTAAAGTTGAATTTTCATTTAAGGCATCTACACACAAAAAGATAATGTTTGCACTTTCGAGCACCAACAGTGAGAATCTGCAAGAAGAGCTTGGAGAATATGTTGAGGAATGGGAATAGATAATGGCTCAAGAAAGAAATATGGATGAACTTGTTTCACTAATCACTAGAAGAGAATAGAGAGGTAAGGGTAAATTTGAAGGAAAATTAGCTTTGAAATGTTTTTCATGCAATAAGGTATGTCATTTTGCATCTAGATGTCCTACAAGAGTTCCTAACTAAAAGCCTAAGTTTTTCAAGTCTAAGAAGGATAAGGAATGTTATTATGCTAGTGAAGGTATTTCTAATGATGATTTATATTATGAGGAGATTGGATTTTTTGCAATTAGAGATGAACCTGTACATGAGAAAAAGACTTTAGTGTCATGTGTTGATAAGAAAAATAAATGGGATTATAGATAGTGGTTGTTCACATCAGATGAATGGAGAAAAAAATAAGTTTGTTAAGTTAGTAAAGTATGATGGTGGTGTTGTAAGATTTGGAGGTAATCTTGCTAAACCTATCATAGTAGTAGGATATATTACTCTGGATGGAAAGACTATCACTGATAATGTACTACTTGTTGATGGACTTAAGGATAACTTGTTGAGTGTTGGATAGTTGATGGACAAAGAGTTTCAATTACAATTCAGTAATTGTAAATGTTTTATCATAAATAAGGAAGGAAAGTTGATTGCAATTGGTACTAAATCTAGAGGTAATGTATTTGAATTAGATACATCTAGAGACTCTTTTTTTTTTGTGAAGGTAGATGATAGTTGGTTATGGAACATAAGATTTTGTCATGTTAATTTTGATAACATTGTGAAGGTAAGTCTGACTAATGCAGTAAGAGATCTACCAAAGATTGTGAAACCATCTAACACTGTATGCAGAGAATGTGTTATGGGAAAACATACTAGAAGTAGTTATAAAAGAAAAGAATATACATCAAAGGGAAAGTTAGATCTGGTACATAGAGACCTATGTGGACCTACAAGGTCAAAATCATACAATGGTGAAAGGTATTTTATACTTTTTGTTGATGACTTTTCTAGAATGATGTGGGTTACTTATTTGAAAGAGAAATTAGAGGCATTTGATAAATTCAAGATATTAAGAGAAAAAGTAGAGAATGAATCAGGTTTAAAGATAAAATGTTTGAGGTTAGACAAAGGTGGAGAGTTTACTTTAGACCTATTCAATTCATACTGGGAAGATGGAGACATGGTATGTAAGTTGAAGAAGGCACTATATGGGATGAAGAAGGCTCTAAGGGCTTGGTATGCAAGGTTAGAAAAATACCTACTTTGGCTTGGATTTAGAAAAGGTAATTGTTGTGGTCCCACAACCACACTCCCCATTCTAGGCTTTTTAAGCCTTAGAGGCCCCCCTTCTTCTTTCTACTTTTTTTTGCTTTTGTCCTTGTTTATTTTTCCCTTTTGTTTTGTTTGTTTTCAACCTTTTCAGCCTTGTCACATTTTTGCACTTTTAGATGTCTGAAAGTACAAAAGGGTCGGAGGTGTGAAGGAGAAAAGATGGTTTAAATTTTAGCCTTCTTGGACATAGAACTTTTCAGACTTTTCAAAAGTTTGAAACCTAGGAGGTCAAACTCTCACAGGGGAGTCAGCCTTTTGGGTTTTTTGGCCTTTTAGAGGTCCAAAACCCCTGAAAAATCTGAAATGTTGACATTTAGGGTGCTTATGTGAGCCACCCAGGAGGCCTATATAAGGAGTGAAGAGTTTTAAAACCCTCACTTTCACGCTCGTTCTTTCGCCTCTAGCCTATTTGTGCACCGCTCATCACCTTTTCACTATCTTGGTCTTGTCTCCTCACTGGTCATCTTTGAGTTTGTCACCTTCTAGGTTGGTTGTCTTTCCCCCCTCTTTTGTTTGTGTTTTTGGGTCTTAGTTTAGGGTCCTTACTTTTGGCCTTTTTGGCATATCTTAGTTTTGTAGATTTGTGTCTTTTTGGCCTTTTCATCCTTGTCCTTAGGTCTAGGTTGTTTGAAGTCAGCCTTTTTAGCCTTGGGGATTTTCAAGGTAGTCACCTTGCATCCCCTTGACAAGCTTGTGGTCAAACTCATTGTTGGACTCATTTTTTAGTCTAACTGAGAAACCCTAGTTTTGAACCTTCGGGTTCTGAAACTCTCAAGCGATTTGCAACGGTGAATTCTCCAAGTGCTAGCACCTTTTGATGTTTTAGTGTTGTCACACACCAAAACATTCAAACCTCTGAAACACCAAAAGTAGACCTTACCCAAAGTACTCAAGGATGCCTCTAGCATTTTTGGACTTTTCGGCCTTTTTGTACGCCAAAAATGTATCAATCCATGGATCGCCAAAATCTTCAAGATACCAAAAACCCCTCCTTGGCCTTTATCAGCCTTTTAGACTTTTTGACCTTGTTAGCATGTGGGGTTTCCTCACCTTTGATTCATCGAAAGAGCTGAGAGTAGAGTTCAGCAGTGTCTCCTTCAACATTTTTGGTGTTTTTAGCCTTTCAGAGGCCTGACACCTTTGAAGGTCTGAAAGGCCAAAATTCCCTCCTCTACCCCCTTTTTGAGCTTAAATTTGGTGATGTTCTTTGATTTCTAAGTTTTTATTCCCACCATGTTACTGATTCATGTCTTGTCCTCTTTGTAGATATGGCCAAAAAAGGTACTAGCATCACTAGCAATGAAATATCAATTCAAGGGCTATCACCCACCATCCAAAGTGACCAATCTGCACATAGGAATAATAGATATAGACATTGGGAACATAAGCTGGAATGAAAAATTGAATAAGTGTGCTCAACCGATGGGATGCTCAAAGGACTGCACTTCATTAGTCCATTTCTCTCTCATGAATGTGGTAGCTCACCTAGTTTCCATCCAATCGGTAGACCTAATCAACACACTGGCCAGTAACTACATGCTTGATGAGTGTATGGTGAAGAACAATGTTGGTGAAGTGGTCTTGGACTTGAGGCCCCATAACATTGAAGATGTCTTCCACTTGCCCAAAGGGGTAGATATGTTCTTTAATTTCAACATCAACAAGGGAATGTAGTTTTACAATAAGGACATACAAAGGGCTCACAAAATTGTCAATAATGAGTACTTGATGTAGCCATTATCCAAGAACAAACTAGATAGAATTGATATGAGAACAGGGTATATGAAAGAAGATATCCAGGCAGCTATAATAATGATGAGCAGGGTGTACGGGCTACCTAAGTCCCATCAACTAGAGCCTTCGATGACCTTCCTAATCCAAAAGATAAAAGAAAGACAAGTGAGGTTCAATTGGGCCTCCATTTTAAGTGACAATTTGGATGAGCAATTGGTTCAGGTTAAGACATACCCTCATTTCTACATGACCTCTTATGTCATGTATCTGCTAGCTACATGGGTAGTATACCCAGGATTGACCAAAGTTGGGGTAATGGGTGAATAGAATACATGGCCATTTACCTTGTATCCTTAATTGGTGAGGAAGGACTTCTACACACAAAATAGCCCAAACTTTAGAATAGTAAATGATGCTTTCATTTTTGTCATCATATGCTCCATTGAGGGAGACTATGCTAAAATACTATCTACAAAAGCATCAGCTAAAGTAAATGCCCTGGGGGCATTCTATAAATAGTTTTGGACATTCACTTACATTCAGGTGGCAGGAAGCACCCTAGCACCAAATAAATTACCAAGGTACCCATCTAATAGGGTAGTACTCCTGGAGATCGCAAGGCAGCTATCTGACACACATGAACACATTAAGAACAAGAAGAAGCATTGTTGGGATTTTCCCATTTCCATTGACCCCCACTACATGCCAGATATGAAGGTCTACAAATCTTTGACTTGGGAGTGAGATGAATTCCCACTGTTAACTTACAACCTAGTGAGGCCTCACTTTGATCCCATTGGTACATACAGTCACATAATGGGGAGGCACTATGATCATGAGCCACACATAGAAGATCATTGGGCTAATTGTGTTGATGATTATGAAGTAAGGGTTCATGATTACTATCAGATGAGTCCAGAGTTGGTGCAGGGTGCCTTTTTGTTGAAGATTCCATAAAAGGAAGTAGATGTTGACTTAGATAAAATTTTAGATTCAATATACAATATGGACAAGGTGTTCACAAGGGCCATTTTAAATGCAAAAGTGGATTGAGATGGAATGATAGCATGGCTTTCAGAGCCTTCCATGTGGTTAAATTGACTAGATCATGGATCACTTGTCCCTTCTAGATGTAGCCATCTCCAATGAAACAACTCCCAGAGAAGCCCTCTTGAGAAAAGAAGAAGAAGGGAGAAAAGGTTTTGAAACCATAGTTCAAAGAAGCTGCTCCTCTAAAGCCAAAAATTGTATATCAACATGAGTACCCCACTACATATGGTCTAGCCATGTACTCCAAAAAGGTAAAGAGCAGGATGACCAGAAGCATCACGCTACCAGATATACCTTCATCTAGTAGCCATGACTCTCCCAACATGGACAAGAAGAGGAAGTTCAAAATCATAGGGCCCAAGCCATCTGGAGAAATCAAGGGTCATGTGTACAAGAGAAAGAGAAGCTCAACACCCACACAAATGGATACCCTAGTGGAAGACAATGAAGATTAATTGGATGAAGTTCCCCTTAGTAGGAGGACCCTATCTATGGGATTTTTGAAGAAAAGGAGAGTAATGGACAGTGATCCTAAGAACATAGAAGGGGATACTTAGGATGAGCTAGTAAATCTAGATGTTGTCAGTGATGATGAGTTCAACCTCACAGATTTTGTAGGGCTACATGGTTTTAAAGAATCCAAGTAGCAAGCTCCTATGCAGTTTACTAGTCTTTTTTGTGGCATGGGAGAGGACACCCAATGGAAATCTCAAGAGCAAGTTGATGTTGAGATGACTGAGGCCCAAAAGTAGATTGTGGAGCTAGAAAAGAACTCTTCTATTAGGGTCACCTTAGAAGAAGATGTAGCTACATAGGTCCTATTAGATTCATTTGTTCCACCTTTGCCTCCACCTAGACATCCAACTCCACCTACAATTCTACTTCAAGAGCCTCCCACTACCCCACTTTCCACTCTAGTATGAACCACTCCATTGCCTCTACAACCTTATCCATCCCATGTTCCCCTTTCAAATCCACCTCCACTAACCCATTCAACCACTTCCCTTGTGTCTCCTACACCTCCCTCTCTCAATATTCCTCCCCAAGTTCATGTTCCCTTACCACAGGTCCATAGTGAATCAGTGCCTCAAAGCTCACAGGAGTAGGAGAAAGAAGTAGAAGTCATTGGAAAAGAGAATATGGAAGGAGCTCATACAGTTTCTAAGGAGCCAGATGACAAGGGAGAATCATAGATAGAAGAAGATCCACATACTAAAGAAGAGAAGCAAAAAATAGATACCAAGGAACAAATGGTTGATGAGTAGCAGACAAATGGTGATGAGGAATGCACACAAGAAGAGGGCATACAAAATACTGAAGATGAAGAGGAAATAGAGAAAGGAGAGGAGAGTCAAGAGGAAAGAGAAACAAGGCACCTAACAACTTCTTCCACATTGGCTGCTTCCTATGAGCCATTAAATGCATTCTGAAAGCCCACGTGGTTCACCCAACAAATATAGCCAAGGGTCAAGGTGTATACATATGATTAGGCTAACATAACCATGCTAAGGTGCACCTTCCACTAAGCGGCATCAGTTCCCTGAGCAAGGACAATGTCTTATGTAACTCAAGACCAAATGGGTAGGTGGAAAGCATGGGTGGTTGTTCCTACAATAGATGTCAGTGCAAGTGAAATCACTCCAGATGACTGTGTTGGAGGAGGTAGATTTGGGGGAGCCCACCAATGAAGGTAGCAAAACCTTGGCTACTTTGGGTTTGAAGCATGTTTTAAGCCTCATCGATGACGAAGAAAGCATAAAAGCTCTAGTAGAGCAAAATAAAGCTATGAAGAAATTCATTTTGTAAACAATGAGTCTAATTGACCCAGATAACCCTAAGGCCTCATCACGGGTGATTTTGGAGAAAAAGGGGGATATAGATATAGATGTTCCACATTCTTTTGTACAGGCTTGTGCTGAGTGGAAGCTTGATTTTGAAAAGTTTTCTAGCTTATCCCTCAAGAGGATTCTAAGGCCCTTTTAGAACATTTTTGTAGGAATAACTTTCTTGATAGAAATTATGAGTGAGGAGAATGGTGTAGAAGAGATCATCCTTAACTGGAAAAAAGTATTGGATGAGTTGACAAGGATAAGGAAGCAACACTTATAGGTTTTGATGAAGATATATGAAGAATCAAAATTGGATAATTTTTAAGAGTGGATCCAAGGTATAGGTGCGACATTGGCCATATTCAAAAAGGTTCTCAAGAGGTTGAACAAGAGAAGGGATGACAACACGCTTTTTGCAAAGGATTTACAGGAGTTATTCAAAGGCCTAGACTTGGATCCATTTGATGAAGATGATGATAAGACTATGTATTTAGTAAATGACATCATCAATCATGATGTAAGGTAGGGAGCAAGAGGGGCCAAAGGATGGCACACCCTAATGATCCAAACCTGCAACACACATGTGGAAGTAAAAAACAACAAGATGTTAGAAAGTAAAGTCCACCAAGATAACTGAGAGGGGGTAGGGGGGGTGAATCAATTATCAGATAATTATAACTTTTATCAACTTCATTAGTATTTAACCATGTAATAAATATAATTACCAACCATATAAAGATATTCATACACAATGACACAATAACACAAGATATGTTGACTAGGGAACCTCTTGATCAAAGAGTAAACCCCGGTGGGAATGATACCCACAAAAGATGCACTAATATGAATATTCCTTGTGAAAGGATGGACTCTGTTAGGAGTCTTATGAAATACATTTAGTACATATAAATCCATGTTAGGAAATTTTGAATCCCTATTAAAAGATTCTAACCCTATTAAGAGTTATGGAAGACAGAAGGACCCACTGCCCAAACAACTTCACGGTAAGATAACTGAACTCACTGTCCAAATAATTTTTGAATTATTCAATAGAATAATATGTTACCTCTTCTCTGACTATGCCAAACCACTCTCACTGCTACACTAGATCTCAATCTCAGATCTCTGTACTTCACATGTCTTCCTTCATAATTTCTCTCTCATACTTAGCTCTTTTCTTCACTTCATGCTTACCACATCACATCTCAACATTTATACCTTTTTTTTTAACAAGGAAAAACATTCCTTCTTTTATACCACACTCAAATAATTACAAATGAGTCGGCACACAATTAAAAAATAAAATATTGTACATGCTACACCAAAATTACATAAAACTATCAGCTTCCAAATATAATAAATCTTCACTCGTGTGACTTTGAAGTTTGTGCTATGAACCATGTCACTAAAAATGTGTCTCAAACTTCCCTTTAAGTACACAAAACTAGATTCCATCCTGATTAGGAGATATCATCTGACTTCCAAAAAGCGCTACTCAGGAACATTGCTTGAATACTGCTTCCACAAAAATGCTCATAACTTTCATGAATAAAATAATTGCTATCTATGCTCTTCACCATAGACATATAACATATCCAAGAGTATAACCTCAACATCACATATCTCCAACTATAATATCCCATGTGCGCTAATCAAAACATTGACTAATAATTTCCCCCATTGGCATTGATGGAAACATAGATGAAAAACATCCAATGTTCCAAAAATCCAATACTGCAACACTGCTTCTTCAAATCCTCTTCATTAATCAAATCTTGCTTCGTTATCCTATTTAGTTATCTCATATATAGTTTTTCATGCATACTTCTCCCCCATTGACATTAATGATAGAAATTTCATCACTATGTCAACAACAACTCAATGTCAAAAGACACTATTTAGAAAATTCATTTACTGGAGTCCTCATGACTCAGCTCAGATACACATACTCCCCCATAGAGGAAGTACCAACATCAAGTCTAGAAGTTAGATAGGGCTCATATACCACTAGACGGATGCAACCAACTACATCATTACTCAAAAGTAGGTTGGGGCATAACCCCAAGCATACCTCTCAGATACTCAAATGTATCCTTAGGAAAAGTCTTAGTAAATATGTTTGCTATATGTTCCTTTGTGCTTATGTACTCTATTCTGACTTCTTTCTCAGCAACTTTCTCTCTTACAACATGATATTTGATCTCTATATGCTTTGTCTTAGAATGTAATACAAGATTCTTAGACATACTAACTATGCTGGTGTTGTCACAATGTATGACAACAAGCTCAACAAAATTAATTCCAATATCCTTCAGCATTTGCTTCATCCAAATTATCTAGTTATAATTGTTTGCTGCCACTACATTCTCTACTTCTGTTGTGCTTTGTGAAATACAATTCTACTTCTTGCTTAGCCAAGAAACTAATCTTCCTCCAAGAAAAAAGGCTCCACCACTGGTGCTTTTCTTGTCATCAACACTACCTCCCCAATCAGCATCTGTATATGCACATAGGGTAAAATCATCAAATTTTTCATACCACAATCCATAGTCCATTGTGCCTCTTAAATATCTTAGTATCCTCTTTACTGCTGCATAATGTGACTCTCTAGGTTTAGCTTGAAATCCTACTACCATTCCAACTAAATATTGTATATCCAGTCTAGTGTGTGTTAAGTACTGCAATCCTCCAATTATGGATCTGTATTTCTTCTTCTCAATTGCTGATGTTTCATCTTTGCTAGATATTTTGTGTCCTATAACCATAGGTGTTCCAACTAGTTTACAGTTCTCCACTCCAAATCTTTTTAGTAAATCATTCAAGTACTTTGTTTGACATACGAAGATACCATCATTATTCTATGTTATCTATAATCCCAAAAAGTATTTCATCTCACCAATCATACTCATTTCAAATTCAGTCTTCATTTCATCAGCAAATTTGTCACTAGCTTCATCTTCTCCTCCAAAGATAATGTCATCAAGAAAAATAACTATAACCAACAAACCATTTTCAATTTCTTTTGTGTATAGATTGCTATCAGTTTTTCCTTTAGTAAATCCCAATTTCAACAAATACTTATCTAGTCTAGCATACCAAGTTCTAGGTGCTTGCTTTAGTCCATATATTTCTTTATTTAGTTTACATACCATATCTCCTTGTTCAGTCAAAGGAAAACCTTCAGGCTGCTCAATGTAGACTTTTTCTTCCAATTCACCATTTAGAAATGCATACTTCACATCCATCTAATACACTTTAAATTTCTTAAAAGATGCATAGGCCAAAAACATTCTTACTACTTCAAGTCTTGCTACTGGTGCAAAAGTTTCTTCATAGTCAATTCCTTCTTGCTGTGAGTACCCCTTACATACCAATCTTGCTTTGTTTCTTACTACTTCTCCTTGTTCATTCATCGTGTTTCTGAATACTCATTTAGTTCCAATCACATTCTTGTCTTTAGGTCTAGGGACCAATTCCCATGTCTTGTTCTTTTGAATCTGATCTAGTTCTTCTTTCATAGCATTAATCCAATGCTCATCTTCACAAGCTTCACTAGTAGATTTAGGATCAATTTGAGAAATCAAACATAAATGTACCTTATTTTGAGTCAGAACTCCTCTGTCCAAACTTCCAATAACTTGTTCAATAGGATGATGTCTTGATATATACCTATTTGGTTTCATAGTCACAAATCCTGTTTCAATTGTAGATTCTTCTCTAGATTCCTCTCTGGTTTCTTCTACAAGACTCTCATTCAATAATTCATTGTTAGTTTCATAGAATAATTTAGTAGATTTAGTGTTAGGCTGAGGATGAGCTTGTTCATCAGATTCATAATCAAGCATTCTTTCCTGAATTTTGAACTTCTCATCAACTTTAACATTTGCACTCTCAACAATAGTTTTAGCTCTCTTATTGTAACATCTATATGCTTTTCTTTTCAAAGAATATCCAAGAAAAATTCCTTCATCACTTCTAGGATCAAACTTTCCAATATCATCATCTCTCTTTATATAACATTTTCTTCCAAAAATTCTAAAATACTTAATTGAGGGTGCATGTCCAAACCATAATTCATAAGGTGTCTTGTCTGTGTCTGCTCTGATTTTTACTCTATTCATTGTATATACTGTTGTATTCACTATTTCTCTCTAGAATGTCTTCACCAAATAATTCTCAAATAACATAGCTCTTGCTGCTACAGTGACTGATCTATTTCTTCTTTCTGCAATACCATTTTGGTTAGGTGTTTTAGGGGCTGAAAACTATCTCTTAATACCATTCACTTCACAAAAAGTGTTAAATTCTCTAGAAGTAAATTCACCACCTCTATCAAATCTCAAACATTTAATCTTCATTCTAGATTCATTCTCAACTTTATTCTTAATGATCTTAAACTTATCAAATGCTTCGGATTTTTCTTTTAGAAATGCAATCCACATCATTCTTGTAAAATCATCAACAAGAATCATAAAATACCTTTCTCCATAGAATCCTCTAGTCCTAGTAGGACCACTCAAGTCTGTATGAACAATCTCCAACTTCTTTGTCGATGTGAACTTCTTACTAGGAAATGAACTTCTCTTTTTTTTAGCCATCACACATTCTTTGCAAATTATGTTAGTAGGCTTCATAATTTTAGGCAAATCCCTTACTGCAAGTGTAGTACTTACTTTCACAATGTTATCAAAGTTTATATGACAAAACCTTCTATACCATTACCAACTATCATCAATCTTAGTAATCACACATGTCATCTTAGTAGGATTCAACTAAAATATATTACCTCTAGTTATAGATCCAGTTCCAATCAGATTTCCATCTTTATCCTTTATTACATAAGTTTTCTTAGTAAACCAAACTTGATATCCCTTATCAACTAACTATCCAACACTCAAAAGATTATGTTTCAATCCATCAACAAAGTAAACATTATTAGTATTAGTCTTTCCATCAAGAGTAATAGATCCTATACCTTTAATCAAACAAGGTGCATTGTTACCAACTCTAACAACTCCTCCATCATAATTGTTAAAATTTATGAAATTTTTCATATCTCCAGTCATATGATGTGAACAACCACTGTCTATAATCAAATCAACTTTCTTTTCAACTTTATAAACTAAGGCTTTTTCTTCCTTAACATCAGATTCAGGATTCTCTTCTTTAATTGCTATAAATCCTATTTCATCATTATTCTCAATATCACTTTCACACAAAGTTCTTTCAATACTAGCTTCAAGATCTTCATCATTAGCATAATAACATTCCTTAGATCTTCTAGGCTTGAAATTATTTTTGTATTTATTAACTCTCTTAGGACATTTAGATGCAAAATGACCATATTCTTGACAAGTCCAACATTTAAAAATTTTCTTACCATCTGGTTCTCTTTTCACAAGCAAGGCAATACCTTCTTCAATCTTCTTGTCTTCATTTCTAGATCTACCACTGGCATAATATCCACTCACACTGGTACTTCTTGACAAAGTAGGATGAACACTAAGAGCATTGAATGCTGTCTCCATTCTAGGTAAGTCTCCTGATACCCTCAAGTTCATTTCTGCTACTTCTAATCTTCCAAGAAGATTCTCTCTTGTAAAGTTCATAGTACAAGGTATAACTTGTTCAATCATCTATGTTGTCTTCTTAAATATAGGAGTCAATGTCCTCATAATTTTCCATATCACTTCATTCTCTATCTTTGATCCTCCACAAGATTTTATCCCTGCAACAATTTATGACATTCTACCAATATAGCTTCTAACAGATTCATCTTCCATCATTCTAATATCCTCAAATGCACATATCCAATTATGTAATCTAGCTCTCTTTGCATGTTCATCACCTTCAAAAGTAGATTGTAAAGCTTTCCAAATTTCATGAAATTTTTTAAAACATTTTACCTAACTATATTCATTCTCAGGAAGTGCTATCAAAAGTGCTTCTCTTGTAAGTATGTTACACATGAATATATCTACCTCATCTTTTGAACTTGATTCAAGATTATCTTCTTCAATGATAGTCCTATCATTCTTTGTAATCAACCAATAACCTAGTCCTAAACATAGTAGATGTGTCTTCATCTTTTCTTTCCAACTGTGAAAATTTACTCCATCAAACTTAGGGCTTTCTTTCCTAAAATTCACCATGGATCTCCTTAAGTTGTTAAACTTTCCTTTCAAGGACCTGCTGCTCTGATACCAATTGTTAGAAATTAAAGTCCACTAAGATAACTAAGAGAGGGGGGGGTGAATCAATTATCAAATAATTATAACTTTTATTAACTTCAACAACATTTAACCATGTAAGCAATATAATTACCAACCATATAAAGATATTCATACACAATGACACAATAACACAAGATATGTTGACTAGGGAACCTCTTGATCAAAGAGTAAATCCCGGTGGGAATAGTGCACATAAAAGATGCACTAATATGAATATTCCTTGTGAAAGGATGGACTCTGATAGGAGTCTTATGAAATACATTCAGTACATATAAATCCCTGTTAGGAGATTTTGAATCCCTGTTAAAAAATTCTAACCCTATTAAGAGTTATGGAAGACAAAAGGACCCACTACCCAAACAGCTTCAGGGTAAGATCACTGAAATCACTATCCAAATACTCTTTGAATTATTCAATAGAATAATATGTTACTTCTTCTCTGACTATGCCAAACCGCACTCACTACTACACTAGATCTCAATCTCAAATCTCTGTACTTCGCATGTCTTCCTTCACAATTTCGCTCTCATACTTAGTTCTTTTCTTCACTTCATGCTTACTGTATCACATCTCAAAATTTATACCATTTTTTTTTTTAATTTAATTACAACAAGGAAAAAAATTCCTTTATTTATACCACACTCAAATAATTACAAATGAGTTGGCATACAATTACAAAATAAAATATTCTACACACTACACCAAAATCACATAAAACTGTCGACTTCAAAATACAATAAATCTTCACTCGCGTGACTTCAAAGTTTGTGTTATGAACCACATCACTAAAAATGTGTCTCAAACTTCCCTTTAACTGTGCAAAACCATATTCCATCCTGATTAGGAGATATCATCCGATTTCAAAAAATTGCTACTCAGGAACACTGTCTGAAAACTGCTTCCACCAAAATGCTCATAACTTTCATGAATAAAATAATTACTATTTGTACTCTTAACCATAGACATATAACATATTGAAGAGTATAACCTCAACATCACATATCTCCAACTACAATATCCCACGTGAGCTAATAAAAAAACTATTTGCTTCTCTGTAAGTCTCCAGAAGATCACTATGTTGACATCAATGACAATCATAGTCATGAATGCAACAACAACTACTATAGAATGACTACCAAGCATTCAACATTCATTCCTAACACAAGATTGAGAGATAAAATTCCACCTTTTTCATATATTATCATCAATTTGAATCATACATGCCAGACTGTAAGGCCTTCTTAGTTAGGGCTTGATATTACAATGAATTACATAAGTCCTCAAACATGCGAGGATATTCTACAAATCACTATTCTAATATCTACTATCTTCTCCCAAAAATGACTCCCTAAACTACCACCAAATATCTACATTTATACAAGAAGCCACCAAGCTGAGTCGGCCTTCAGATCCAAAATTAATGAAAGTAATAGTCAAATCTAGGACCACACACTTCCCAATGATGGGTTCCAGCTTTAATTCCATGGTCCAATATAAATGCACAAGTTGGCCACAACAGGAAATAAAACTAAACCCGTTGTTAAGAAAGAGAATGGAGAAGAAGATAAACAATGCTGAGTGCCAGTGAAATAACCAATCACCCAGGAGATAATCAATGACACTTAGTAACCAAAGGAAACTAACCAACTATCGACTAACTTGGTTAAAGTAGAAACTGAGCAACACAGACAAACTCCAAAATTCATTTTGGTGACATAGGATTTCCAAGGACCTGAGATAATCCTACATCAAACACCTAGGGTTATTTTGAAATGATTCTTAGAATCATTTGGTAGGTCTGGTTCGAGCTGCATCCAACTCAGACTGTGAAATCCAAGAACTATCTTCCATCGGTCTGTTCTTCCACTTAACCAGATATTCCATGTATTGTTTTCCTCATGTACTTTTGCCAACTCTTTCCTTCAAAATCTGTTCAACTTCATCATTCTACTTCTTAGGATATTCTATCAGTACTGTCAATTCTTCATCAGGTTCATGATACTCGTACAAATCAGCAATGTTGAGAATTGGTGATATGTCCATGTCATGAGGTAATTCAATCTCATTTGCATTTCCACTATCAAATTTTTTCAGAATCTTGCAAGGTCCAAACTTCTTCATCTTCAGCTTTCCATATGTTCCAATAGGAAACTAACCTTTCTTGAAATGAACCATCACTTCATCACCAACATCAAAAGTCTTATCTTCTTGATCTATCAGCTCTGTCTTTGTATTTTTTATTACTGTCTTCTAGCTTTAGCTTCACATCTTCATGCAATGTCTTCATATACTTCACAAATTTTACTCCTTCATCACTTCTCTTATTCTCATCAGCAATGTCTCTCAAATCAAATATCCCTCTCAGTTGTGTGCCATTCACAATCTCAAATGGTGTCTTTCCAGTACTCCTATTCATTGAATTGTTATATGCAAACTTTACTTGTGCCAACATAGAATCCTAATTACTTGGTGTTTCTCCAACTAAACATCTCAAAAGATTTCCCAAACTTCTATTCACAACCTTAGTTTGTCCATCAGTTTTTTGGTGAAATGTAGACCTATATTTCAATTTAGTGCCAAACTTCTTCCAAAGTGTTTTCCAAAAGTAACCAACAAATTTACTGTCTCGATTAGAGTTAATACTCCTTGATAATCCATGCAATCTGAGAATTTCCTTAAAGAAAATATCTGCTATAGGTACTGCATCTGATGTCTTTCTACAAGGTATAAAATGTGCCATCTTAGAAAATATATCCACAACAAAAAATATAGAATCATTACCTCTTACTATCTTCGGTAAGCCAAGAACAAAATCCATACTGATATCAATCCAAAGTTTCTCAAGAACAACAATTGGTGGATACATTCTAGTATTCTAACTCACTCCTTTTGCAACTTGACAAATTCCACAACTTTTCACAAATTCTAAACATCTTTATCCAACTACAGGCAATAGTACTTCTCCTATAGTAAATTCCATGTTTTATCAATACCAAAATGCCCAGCCAAACTAGTACTATGTTTCTCTTTTATCACATTAGATCTCATTACTCCTATTGGTATACATAACTGAATACCTTTAAACAAAAAACCTTCCTAAATGAAATATTCATCCCATTCAGTATCTTGTTGATCTTGAATAGGTGCTCTGCACTTTCTCCATGGCTCAGAAAAATCAGGGTCATTTTTATACAAACCTCTCATCTCATCAAAACCAAGAACTTCAATTTTCATCTCGGTCATCAAAGATCTTCTTCTACTCAATGCATTAGAAACTCGGTTAGTGACTCCACTCTTATGCTTTATCAAAAATGTATAACTCTGCAAATACTCAACCCATTTCATATGTCTCTAATTCAACTTATTCTGACTACCCAAATATTGTAAAGCCTTATGATTTGTATACAACACAAATTCACTTGGTATCAGATAATGTCTCCGTTTCTTCAGTGCTTGAACAATAGCATAGAATTCTTGATCATACATAGAATATTTCCTTCTAGAATCATTCAACTTTTCACTAAAGAAAGCAACATCTTTACCTTCTTGACTCAACATAGCTCCAATTGCACTTCCACTTGCATCACATTCTACTTGAAATACTTTACTAAAATTAGGTAATGCCAAAATAGGTAATTCAACAACCTTCTTCTTCAGGGTCTCAAAACTTCTATCAACTCCATGTGTCCACTTGAATTCTTTTTTTTCTCCTCTCATAGTCTTAGTCATAGAATTACAAATTGAACTGAAATTCCTTATGAAATTTTGGTAAAAACTTGCCGAACCATGACATGATCTTACCTCACTAGGATTCACAAGTGTAGGCCAATTCAAAATAGCTTCAACCTTTTTAGGATCCATCTTCAAACCATCAGCTAAAATAACAAATCCCAAATACACAATTTCTTCTTTCATGAATGAACACTTTTTTAGATTTATCAGCAATTTCTCCTCTTTCAATCTCTGCAAAACTTTTCTAACATGCAACTAATGTTCTTCTCTAGTCTTACTAAATATCAGAATATCATCAAGATATACAATCATAGATTTACCTAATAATTTCTTCAAAACCTCATTCATCAACCTCATAAAAGTACTCACTGCATTAGTTAAACTGAAGGGCATAACCAACCACTCATACAAACCTTCTTTTGTCTTGAAAGTAGTCTTCCATTCATCACCTTCTCTGATTTTGATCTGATGATACCCACTTTTCAAATCAATCTTTTTGAAATACTTTGCTCCAGTTAAACTATCCATTATGTCATCCATTTTTGATATAGGAAACCTATAGTTCACTGTTATCTTATTGATTGCTCTAGAATCAGTACACATTCTCCATTCTCCATTCTTCTTTGGTGCCAATACAATAGCTACTACACAAGGAATCAAACTTTCTCTGATCAAACCTTTCTCCAGCAACTCTTGAATCTGTCAGTTCAATTCCTAATTCTTGATAGTTGTTAACCGATGAGGTGCCTTATTTAGTAAACTAGCTCTAGGCATTAGATCCATACAGTGATCAATGCTTCTTTTCAGTGGAAAACCATCAAGTACATTATCAGAAATGATATCACTATACTCAGTGAGAAACTTATCAATCTCCTCAGGGACATTATCCTCTATTTTCTTACTTGGCTTATTAGGAATCATAGAAAAACATACATCATCCCTCTTCAAAGAATTAACAAACTTCCTTCCTTCCATCAAGAAAAATTTCACAGATGTGAAAACATTACTAATAGGTTCTTCCATCAATGGTAACAAGATTTTTTTCTTTCCATCAGCCACAATAGTATACTTATGCAATCTTCCATCATATATAGCATGTCTATCATATTTCCAAGGTCTACCCAACAAAATATGACAACAATCCATAGGAATGATATCACATAACACCTTATCATTGTACTTTCCAATCATCAAATTCACATAGCACTATTCACTTACCAGGAGTGTATGCTCATCTTTGATCCATGAAATCTGATAGGGCTTCAGATATACCAACCTTTCCAACTATAATTTTGTGACCATCTCTTTAGATGCCAAGTTCTCCGAGCTACCACTATCAATGATTACCTTCCAAAATTTGTCAGAAAATATACATCTGGTCTTGAAAAAACTTTTCCTTTTACTAGATCTTCCTTCTTTCTTTTAATCCATAGTGCTCTCCTTACCATCAAGTTATTTTCCTTCTTAGGTTCATTTGGTGACTCTTCTTGCACCAAAGCATTTCTACTGCTACCAACCTTCTTACTAGCTTGTGTACATTCAAAAGATCTATGTCCTTCCTCTCCACAATTATAACAAGTTCCTCAGAAACTTCCTTTGCCATAACCACTTGGTAGTTACTACCTCTGCCTCTAGAAATTTCACCTTTCCACTCCGTCTTACCTTTGTCCAGATTTGTCTTTTCTAGTTTAGATCTAATATTTTCACCATAAGATATACCTCTTCCTATAGGGAATCTACCATCTCAACCTCTCTATCTTTTCTCATGTCTCTTGTTCAATTTCTCCTCAGATTTCAAAGGAAATTGATAAGCCTCTTCAATGTTCTCCAATTTGACCATACTAATCTCCTCTTGGATGATGCAAAGCCTTGGCATCCTAGTGAAATTGATGCTAATTACTAGCCTTTGTTTGAAATTCAAACACTCCTCCCCTTGTTTATGCTAGGGCATTCCCTACCAAGGCTCTACACTATTCAGGGAACAAGTTTTTTTTCAAAACATTCAATACATTATCCTTCCCATAACTCCTCTCTGAGATTCTTTACTATTACTGATCCATTAGTGAAGATGTATCCCTATACATCTTGTGCACCTACATCCACCCTAGATTACTCTAGTTCACCGCCAAACCACCAAATCTTTGTTACATATCAATGATTCTTATTGATATCTTCTTCATTTCACAGGTTTGTTACTTAGCCCTATATCACACAATCAACAAGACTGTTCCCTATCTCTAAGCCAAACACCAATCAACCTCCACACTATTATGGTCTTTAATGTCTCGGTCTTCCAAAATAAGTCTTCAAGACAGTCACCTTGTCTTCATTCTCTATCAAACTTCCCAAA
Source organism: Chamaecyparis obtusa (assembly GCA_027943335.1). Lineage (NCBI taxonomy): Eukaryota > Viridiplantae > Streptophyta > Pinopsida > Cupressales > Cupressaceae > Chamaecyparis > Chamaecyparis obtusa. The sequence continues at coordinate 280,493 of BSBK01001899.1, read as the reverse complement.
TGCACAAAACTCCTTCGACACCCAATGGCAGAGTACCGTTGATTTGACAGTCGACCAAATCTGAGATGTGATTAATTGAAGGTATGTTATTCAAAACACCCTTTGAGGTTTTAAACTCCAGTTTCATAGCAAGTCAAAGTTACGGATTCAATGATAATTAGCATTGACCAGACACATTTTGAGTGCCTTGTCACCTTTCATTTCAATTTTCTCCCTACTACATTTCCCATTTTTTCATTACAAGAAACATGATACACACTTTATTACATCTTTCCTCACTGAGTTTCAGAGCATTCATCGGTTCATTGGAAAGTAACAGAGAGTTTGAAGAGCCAAATCTTGGCTAGGGCATGCCTGCGGGTTTCACTATTACAGCAACCCGTTCTCACTCTAGACTCAACCAAATCGACTCAAACAAAATGAAAAACAATGATGAATGAGTTTAGAAACCTTTCATCTGGTCAAAATCTAGATTTAGATCATTACGTGACTGTATCAACCCAAACACCAGTCATTTTTGGGAAAAATTTGCAGTTTCTTAAATTATATTTTAAAAGTTTCTTTTACAAATGTTCTCCTTCCTTTCCGATTACAACCCAATTGTTGTAGATCAAGTGCAAATGAAATTTAAGAACATTTTGAAATTTTCTACTAGTATAGTTCCTCATTTCAGTTCAATTCAGGCTCATGCAAAAATGATTTCTAGTCACCTTACTCTATTTTTGGAAAGATGCAATTTTTTTTATTGATTCTTCTTAAATTCTCTTTTGCAAAACTAGCTACAATCATCAACAACCCCCAAATGTCTAAATCCCCATTTTCTTGTATCCGGGCAATGGTTATTCCAATCGATTTGTTCTGGTTAGAAATGTTGAATACCAGTCATTTTTAACTATCTTCAAACCATTGAGAATTACCAAATTTCTTTTGCTAACGACAACTCTGTTGTAATGAACCAAAAAAAAAATGGTTTCATAAGAGTTCTAAGAATCTAACAAAGGGTGAGTTGTTCTATAGTATTAAATCAAACTTAACTATCCTATCTAGTATCCTGTCAACCTTAGTGGACCATAGGATTTATAAACTATCCCAGGCCACTAGGTTTCACATTTTAGGACTTATTACAAAATTGTGATCTCTTGATCCTCTTTGGTCATTGACCAATCACAACTTCCTACGAACATTTGTGGAGATCTTCTTGCCACCACCTTTGTCCCCATTTTTGTCGAGGGCTCCCACACCATACTCTCATGGTGGACTGATCTCAAGTCCCTTTGAGATAAGCTCTGTCAAAGATGTGCCATACTTCTTAATCTCTACTTCATCCATCCACACCACCTCTTCTTCTGATTGTCCAGCCCACTACACAAGATATTGTGTATACACATTATTCTTGGTCTTCCTAATGACCTTAGAGTCAAGGATCCTATCAAGTGTTTTGGGTGCATGAGGAGGTAGATTAGTGATATCTTGCTGTAGCTCTTCAATGAGAACCTCTGTACCTACATCATGATGACCTTTATATGGTATTAGATCAGAAATATAAAAAATAGGGGATATACCTAGAATGGGAGGTAGTGCTATCTCATAAGCATTCATGCCATGCTTCTTCAAGACTGCACAAGGGCCTACTTTCTTCATGAGCAGCTTTGTATGTTTTCCCTTTGGCAACCTCTCCTTCCTCAGATATACCAAAACCAAGTCACCAACCTAAAATTATACATCTCTCCTCCTCTTATCTACCCTCTCTTTATACTTTTCTAAACTCTTTTGTAGTTCTGTCCTTACTTGATCATGGATGTCCTTCATGCTATCAGCAAACTACTCTCCATGAGCACTCACCTATCCATCTTTTGGAAGGTCTCATAATTCTAGTATTCCCCTTAGATTCTACCCATAAAAAATCTGAAAAGGAATCCTATTGGTACTTCTATTTATCGAATCATTAAAGGAAAACTCAGCTTGTGGAAGAATGTTATCCCACTTATCTCCATATTGCTTTGTCAAGCATCTCAATAGATTGCCCAAAGATCTATTGACAACTTCAATTTTCCCATCCGTTTGAGGATGATAGGCTGAACTAAAGTTCAAGTTCATTCTTAGCCTTTTTCACAAGGTTCTCCAAAAATGTCCAAAAAACTTCACATCCCTGTCAGATAAAATGGTTTGAGGAAGTCCATGTATCCTCACTACTTCTTTGAAAAATAGATTTGCCACATAGGTTACATCACTCATACTCTTACATGGCATGAAATGGGCCATCTTGCTAAACCTATCTACGACAAAAAATATGCTATCAAAACCTCTCTAAGTACTAGGTAGTCCCATTACAAAATCCATACTACAACTCTCCCATGGCCTTGCAGGTATGGGTAATGGTTGATACAAACCAGCGTTAGTGGAAGTACCCTTGGCCTTCTAACAAATGGTGCACTATTCAACAAATTTCCTTACATCCCCTTGCATCTTAGGCCAAAATTAATTTCTTCTCACCTATTCAAGAGTTTTATCCAGCCCAAAGTGTCCACTCATACTTCCACAATGCTTCTCTTTTACTATGTTATCCCTCATAGAACACCTAGGAATGCATAGTTGATTTCCTTTAAACAAAAAACCATCTTGGATCAAGTAATCAGCATAATCAACATGATATGCTTTAGAAAAATGAGAACAAACCTTATAGATTTCATGAAAATCCTCATCATTTTCATACATACCTTTCAAGGAATCAATACCTACACTTTGCAATTTTACTTCTTGGATTGTCATGGCCCTCTTGCTCAATGCATCAACCACCTTGTTAGCAACTCCTTTCTTTTGTTTAAAAGAGAATGTGTATGCTTGGATTGATTCAACCCACTTCATGTGTTTGTGACTCAAATTCTCCTAGTTGTTCAAGAAACTGAGTGCTTGATTGTCCATAAAAACAATAAACTCCTTTGGAAGGAGGTAGTGCCTCCATTTCTTCAAGGCTTGCACCAAAGTGTACATTTCAAGATCATAAGAGGAGTACTTCCTCTTAGCCTCATTTAGCTTTTCACTGAAAAATGCAATGGGTCTCCCCTCTTAGCTTAAAATAGCACCTATAGCCACATTAGAAGAATCACATTCAATCACAAAAACTTTTTAAAAATCTAGAAAAGCTAGGATAGGTTACTTTGCCACCTTTTGTTTCAAACTTTGAAAAGCCTCCTTAGCCTCCTTGGTCCATACAAACTTGCATTTCTACCCCCCTTTGATTGTCTCCAAAATCAATGCACAAATCTGGCTTAATCCCCTTATGAGCTTCCTATAGAAAGAAGCCAAACCATGGAAACTTCTAACTTCTATCATGGTCCTTGGAGAGGGAAAATTTAAGATGATTTCCACCTTTTCCAAATCCATCTTTATGCTTCCACTTGAAACCACAAAACCAAGATATACCAATTCTTCTTGCATGAAAACACACTTATCCAAGTTTGTCAGGAGATTTTCTTCTTGCAATCATTTAAGGACCAAATTCAAATGTTTCAAATGCTCATCCTTAGTCTTCCTAAAAATAAAGATATCATCTAAATACACAATTAAAAACTTGCCAAGAAATTTTTTTAACACTTCATTCATGAGCCTCATGAATGTGCTAGGAGCGTTGGATAAACCAAAAGGCATTACCCTCCATCCATACAGCCCCTCATTAGTTTTCAATGCTATCTTCCATTCATCTCCAACCCTTATTCTGATTTGGTGGTACCCACTCTTCAAATCAACCTTTGAATAGTACCTTGCACCCCCTGGATGGTCCAGCAGGTCTTCAATTCTAGGCATAGGGAACCTATACCTAATAGTGATTCTATTGATGGCTCTCAAATCCATACACAACCTCCAAGTCCCTTCCCTCTTAGGTGCTAGTAGGGTAGGGATAGCACATGGACTCAAACTCTTGGTAATCAAACCCTTCTCCAAAATTTCTTGGATTTGTTTGGACATCTCTTCATTTTGTTGGGGTGTGATTTTATAGGCTGCCTTGTTTGGAAGTGTGGCTCTGGGAATTAGATCAATGTTATGGCTAATCTCTCAGATTGGGGGTAAGGTGTTTGGCAACTCTTTGGTCACTATTCCCTTATATTTTTTTAGCAAATCTGCTACCTCCTTAGGACCTACTCTCCTAGGTTCCTCTTTCACCTTCAATAATTTCCCCTCTTTTGGTTTTGGTACTACTACCAATGCAAAACAAGGAGTGTCTTTCTCCTTCAACACCTTTAAAAATTCTTTTTCTCCTACAAACAAAAACTTGGAATATTTTTTTTCTTCACCATTGTCAGGTAGGGGTAGTAAAGTTACCTTCTTACCTTGTTGTCTTATGGAGTATGTGTTCTTCCTTCCATCATGGTGTGCCTCCAAGTCATATTTCCATGGCCTCCCCAAGAGTAAGTGGCATGCATCCATCAGTACTATGTCACAAAGCACCTTATCCTTGTACTTCCCAATCTGAAACTCAATCCATGCTTGCTCTTCAATGACTATATGTTGTCCTTTTGTGAGCCATGACACCTTGTAGGTTGTGGGATGGGCAATCTATTCTAGTTTTAGCTTCTCAACTACTTCAAGAGACACCAAATTATTAGTAGAACTAGAATCAATAACCACTCTACATGTCTTGCCTCCTACTTTACATGTAGTTCTAAAAAGTGTCTTCCTTTGGGGAGGTTCTGGTGTACTAGGTGCCTTAATCAACATCCTTCTCATCATGAGTGACTCTCCCTATTCTAGTGCTCCAAAGGATTCATGTGAGTGTATGTTGTGTGTGTCTTCATCCCTCACTAAATTGGCTCTCCTTTCACCATTTTTGTTTCCCTTTTTAGGACATTTTGATGCCAAGTGTCTAGGCTGATGACACCTAAAGCATTTGATGACATCTAGGCCTCTTCCCCCAAATCTTCCTCTAGAGTTTGATCTCCTTCCTCCAAAGGATCCTCTAGAGCTACTCTCTCCTTGCTTATTTTCATAATTGGATTCTCCATAATCCTTGGGACCTTGTCCTCTCCCTTGAGAGTTGCCTCTGCCATGGTTTCCAAAATCTTTCTATCCTCTTCCTCTACCGCCTTGCTCTTGCTTCCTCTTGAGTTTTTCCTCAACCTTCAATGCTAACTAATAGCATATATGCACTGTGGTAGGGTTACTCAAGATGAGTTCATCCTGAATTATAACTCTCAATCCTTGCATGTATCTTGTAAGCTTTTCACTCTTTGGCTCTGTTGTCTTGGATTTCATGACCAGCCTCTAGAACTCCTTGGTGTAACTTGAGACATCTAGTTCTTTCTGCCTCAAACTCATCCTCTTCTTATGAAGTTTAACTTCATAATATTCTAGAATGTATACCTCTCTCAATAATGCCACCATCCATTTCCAAGTAGTTATCTTCCTTTTTCCATTCTTCACCCTCTCATCTTGAGTGAAATTCTACCATGTGAGTGCAGGTCCTTTCAACTTTGACTTGGCAATCTTTACCCTCTAATTCTTGGGTATGTCTTTGTAGTGAAAGAAGCTTGTGAGAGTTTCAACCCAATCCATTGTTGCTTCTAGGTCCATCTTCCCATTATACATGGGTAGATCTAGTTTGGTGTCCATTGTCCTTCTCTCGATGGACTTCAAGGTCTTCAAGAGTAGTCTCTAATCTATAGGAACCTCTTCCTCATCCTACTCAAGGGGCTCTCATTCACTCCCTTCTTCCTCAAAGTCTCCACCACTCTTCCCATCAACCTTACCTTTGACTCTCTCTACTTCCTCAACTTTTTGTTTAGGGCCATCTCCTCCTTCACAAGTTTTGCTAGTTTGACATTAGTGATCCTTGTTGGGATCTCTGAATCTTCTTCTTCTGCAAACATGGTTTCCAATCCTTCTCCTAAGGATCTTTCTTGCTCTGATACCAATTGATGTAGAGCCTTGGTATCCTAGTGAAATTGATGCTAATTACTAGCCTTTGTTTGAAATTTAAACACTCCTCCCCTTGTTTATAATAGGGCATTCCCTACCAAGGCTCTACACTGTTTAGGGAACAAGTTTTTTTTCAAAACATTCAACACATTATCCTTCCCATAACTCTTCTCTAAGATTCTTTACTATTACTGTTCCATTAGTGAAGATGTGTCCCTATACATCTTGTGCACCTACATCCACCCCAGATTACTCCAATTCACCACCAACCCACCAAATCCTTATTACATATCAATGATTTTTATTGATATCTTCTTCATTTCATAGGTTTGTTACTCAGCCCTATATCACACAATCAAAAAGACTGTTCCATGTCTCTAAGCCAAACACCAATCAAATTCCACAATATTACGGTCTTTAATGTCCTAGTCTTCAAAAATGAGTCTTCAAGATAGTCACCTTGTCTTCATTCTCTATCAAACTTCCCAAATGCACAAAACTCCTTCGACACTTAAGGACCCGTGACTCAACATGGAAAAAGTATCTTTGATTTGATAGTTGACCAAATCTAAGATGTGATTAATTGAAGGTATGTTATTCAAAACACCCTTTGAGGTTTTAAACTCCAGTTTCACAGCAAGCAGAAGTTATGGGTTCAATGATAATTAGCACTGACCAGACACATTTCGAATCCCTTGTCACCTTTCATTTCAATTTTATCCCAATTGCATTTCCCATTTTGTCATTACAAGAAACATGATACACACTTTATTACATCTTTCCTCACCGAGTTTCAGAGCAATCATCGGTTCATTGGAAAGTAATAGAGAGTTTGAAGAGCCAAATCCCAGCTAGGGCACGCCCGCGGGTTTCGCTATTGCAGCAACCCATTCTCACACTAGACTCAACCAAATCAACTCAAAAAAAATGAAAAATAATGATGAATAAATTTAGAAACCTATCATCTGGTCAAAATATGGATTTAGATAATTACGGGACTGTATCAACCCAAACACTAGTCATTTTTGGGAAAAATTGGTAGTTTCTTAAATTCTATTTTAAAAGTTTCTTTTAAAAATGTTCTCCTTCATTTCCAATTACAACCCAATTGTTGCAGATCAAGTGCAAATGAAAGTTAAGAACATTTTGAAATTTTCTACCGGTATAGTTCCTTGTTTCAGTTCAATTCGGGCTCATGCAAAAATGATTTCTAATCGCCTTACTCTATTTTTGGAAAGATGCAATTTTTTTTATTGATTCTTCTTAAATTCTCTTTTGCAAAACTAGCTACAATCATCAACAACCCCCAAATGTCTAAATCCCCATCTTCTTGTATCCGGGCAATGGTTATTCCAACTGATTTGTTCTAGTTAGAAATGTTGAATACTAGTCATTTTTAACTGTCTTCAAACCACTGAGAATTGCCAAATTTCTTTTGCTAATGACAACTCTATTGTAATGAACCAAAAAAAAAATCATTTCATAAGACTTCTAAGAATCCAACAAAGGGTGAGTTGTTCTATAGTATTAAATCAAACTTAACTATCCTATCTAGTTTCCTACCAACCTTAGTGGACCATAGGATTTATAATCTATCCCAGGCCACTAGGTTTCACATTTTAGGACTTATTACAAAATTGTGATCTCTTGATCCTCTTTGGTCATTGACCAATCACAACTTCCTACGAACATCCATGGAGATCTTCTTGCCGCCTCCTTTGTCCCCATTTTTGTCAAGGGCTCTTGCACCATTGGATGGAAACCCTCAAACCATTTAGATACCTACCAATTCTTTCCACATCATCTCCATCATGCACATATCTAATATCTAATCTATACAATTCCTTAGTATACTATTTTACCGAGCTATCTTTCTACCTCAAAATTTGCATTCACCAAACTAGGTTAATCTGATAATCATAGGGTAAGAACTTTCCTTTCAATTTATTGACCATTTTACCCCATACCTTGATTTTTGCTTTACCTTTCCTTTTTCTATCCATGTGCAGATGTTCCCACCATAAGGATGCATGAATTTTCAACTTTGTGCTTGCAATTTTCACCTTCTTGTCCTCATGAATGTTTTCATACTCAAAATACTTTTCCATTTTGGTGATCCAGTCCACCAATTCATCAGAATCCATCTTTCCACTATACTTAGGAGGATTGAAATGTGGTGTTGACTTCAGACTTCTTAAAGCCTTCAAAAATATTTCTTCACCTTGATCCACAATAGGAGTAGGTTCTACATTCATCTATTCTTCCTCAATTTCATCATCACTAACATCTTCAAGATGTGTACCTCTTCTTTGGGTTGTTTCCATTGCTTCGAATCTAGTAGTAATCTATCTTAGCATATCTACCAATCCTTGATCTGCATCTCACCTCCCATAAACCATCTTGACAACCCTCTACAATTGTAGGTCAAATTGTAATCTACTACCCCAAAACAATTCAACTAGGGCTTCAAGAGGAACCTGCAAACCTAGATCCGCAGACCTAGATCAAGATCTCATCTCGCTTTGATACAACCTGATGCAAGGTAGGGAGCAAGAGGGACCAAATGATGGTGCACCCTAATGATCCAAACGTACAACACACATGTAGAAGAAACAAACAACAAGAGTGAGAGAGAGAATGTCAGATCTATCATAAATTATCATCAATTTAAATCATACATGTCAGGTTGTAAGGCCTTCCCTATTAGGGCTTGATATTATAATGAATTACAAAAGTCCTCAAACATGTGAAGATCTACTACAAATCACTATTCTAATGTCTACTATCTTCTCCCAAAACTGACTCCCTAAACTACCATCAAACATCTACATTTATACAAGAAGCTATCGAGCTGAGTCGACCTTCAGATCCATAATTAATGGAAGTAACAGTCAAATCTAGGAGCACATGCTTCCCAATGATGGATTCTAGCATTAATTCTATGATCCAATATAAATGCATAAGTCAGCCACAATAGGAAATAAAACTAAATCCATTGGTAAGAAAGATAATCAAGCAGTAGATAGACAATGTCAAGCACTAGTGAAATAACCGATCTCCCAGGAGATAACCGACACCACTCGGTAACCAAAGGAAACTGACCAACTACTAACTAACTTGGTTAAAGAAGAAACTAAGCAATATAGACAAACACCAAAATTCATTTTGGTGACATAGGATTGCCAAGGACCTGAAATGCTCATGCATCAAATCAGTACCTAGGCATATCCCGAGGGGTCAAGACTAAAGAAGATCTCTAGCAGATGTTTTACAAGGAGGAAATTCAAAAAATGCTATCTCATGAAGAGGAAATAAATGATTTTGCACAAGAATTGACTGACTTAAGAGATAGGCAACAAGAGATCCTTCAAGGAATTAAGATGTCAGACTTTGATGAGATGTTGGAGATAGTGGAGAGGTTCAAGAAGGCACATCCAGAAGTGCATCCCAGCCAGGAAGCCTCCAATCTAAGATTTGCCAAATTTTGTACATAGAAAATCCACTTTTTTGGCCTTTGACAAGTCCACAAGTCCAAAATTTGGGGATGAAGGACTTGGTACTTAGTCAATTTTGGGTCTTGAGTTTTTTGGACCAACTATCAAGATTTGGGCATTTTTTGGTACATCTGAAAGTTAACTCCAGTTATCTCAGAGATCATTTTCTAGTCATCTGGGCTTTCTTTTTGGGATCATTTATGCATGGTTTTTGGATCTCTATTAGTTAGGTCCATGTGGAGAGGCTGAAGCCAAGGATCAAGGGAAAAAACATGGAGATTATCAAGTGCATGCTTGAGTTCTAGCTCCATTTTTTAGTCATCTAATGTTTATTTTATTCAAATCTCTGTAATGAATGAGGATTAATTCTATGCTAGAATAGTTTAGCTAAGCTTTAGAAGTAGTTTCTTTAATGTAATATTTAGTTTAGATCTACTTTCAAGTTCTATTTGCAGTGAAACCCTAGCTACGAAAATAAGAGCCCAACACTATAAATTTTAATAAAATGATGTAATGAGGGTCGACTTGATGATTAATACAACATATACAATTGGTGCTTCATTCATGGTGTGATTTGTCTGCTATCTATGTGAAATTTATGAATGTGTGAATTTCTCATTCTTTTATTTCAAAGAGCCAATTGGTTGTTTAATGGTTTTAAGTCTGTGATCTCTTAGTTTGGTGTTTACTGTTATTGCATTGCTGGGTTGTGACAAATTTTTGAGAAGACTATTCTTTGGTGATTGAAGATTAACTTGTCTCACATGTGCACACATCTGGGGTGGCTTCATGATCTGATGATTTTTGTCTTATCATATGTCTGTATTTGTTTGAATCTATTGATGATTGCATCCATTTTGCTGAAGATTGTGACATGATTTGATCTCTATTTTGTGGGTTTCCTCATCTTCTTTGTTATTTAATTTGCATGGTGGTGTGATGCTAGCATATGTCCATTTGGTTTCTTTCCACAATTTCATTTGAAATCTCTTGGTACCCTACATCTTCTAACCCTCTTTGCAAGTTATTTTTTAGTAGATTAATTAAACTAGTATTGCTTTACCCTTAAATCTAAAAATCATATCAAAAAAGAGAGAACTTTGGGTTTCCTAAAGTTTGTTTTGTAGTTTCCCTTCAGAGAAGAACCAACAAAGGCCTCCTTGTTAACAAATTCACATTTTTCTTCCTTTGAGTTATCCAAGTAGTTAAGACCTAGCCGAAAGGAACCTTGAGATTGATTCCATTTGTCTTCCAAGAGGGGAAGTTGCTCACACAAATTCATAGCCATTGCCTTCATGTAAAAATGATGCTCAATAGAAGTGGCACTAGAAGGAGGGCCCTCAAAAGGGACACCCCAAAATATTGGATCATTCTCTCCCAAGAGATTTCAATGAGTCCTTAGATCTTCACCGAACAAAGGGGAGTTCCTTGAACTTACAAAGTTTCACAAACCTCACATTAGAAAAACAAAGCACAGAGAGGATACTTCAGATCATCCGAATCTTCCCCCATTTCCAACCATTGCTGCCCCACATGTTGCTCCTCCACCACCAGCCCCAATGGCATTTTTTGTAAATGCTCAAAGTTCACCACTAAACTTGCAAGGATAGCTCCATTAGCTGCCCAAAAGCCTAGCAAAGTTCTGTCCACATTTCATCTATGGAGAACCTAGGACAGTGGAAGAACATGTTCACGCATTCAAGGAATTATGCAATTGAAAAGGGATTGCTCATCAAGATGTTGTGTTCCACTTCTTCCCTTACACACTGGGGGAGTTTGAATATAATTGGTATTTGAATATACCATTAGGATCCATTGCTACCTAGGGGGAAATTGAAAAAAAGTTCCTAAATCATTTCAAATTGTATGTGGATTTGGAAACTCTTCATCACCAGTTCATCTCAATGAGAAAAGACCTCAATTAATCGATCACTCTGTTCAATCACCATTTTCACAAGATGTACCAAAATCTTGAAGCTCCATACACTGTACTAGTTGGCATTTCCATACAAGTGTACTTGTGTGCCTTACACCCATTAACATCTATATTCTTGAAAAGGCTGCCCCAAAGAGATATTGACACTTTTGAGAAAGTTTGGAATGAAGCTATATTGGTCACCCAAAAAATGGACCCAAAAGTGGGTGAGAATTATGGCATCCCACCAACATTGGGGAATGCTATTGTGACTGGTCCATTCATAGTAAACAATCAACTTCCAATACAAAAAACCCCAAGGATCAATCCGGTATCGACTCCGTATGTTGCTGCCCCACCATTGGACATCACATACCTAGGATATGATATGCACAGGGCTGCCTTGTGTGAACAAAAGGTCACTGTCCCAAATGAATAAGATCAAGCTATAGTAAATGAGTTAGATGTCATGAAGAAGACACTATCCTAGTTGACTAGGGAGATCACCTAGATGAAGCCCAACCCAACTCTGAATCAAGGAAACTATCCACGACCAGCTGCTGTCCTGAATACCTACTCTCAAAATTAGAATCATAATTATGGCAATTATAGCAACAATAATAATAAAAATGGATCAGGTTATGGGAACACCTCTCAAGAAAAACAATTTGGGAAACAAAGGAAAAATAGGACTTGGAACACACATCCAAATAATGGTAGTATCCTTGTGGATAATGCCAATTTCTTCAGTTCGTTAGAAGCTAGCTACACCCAAGGTCCCAACATGCATCAACCAGATTATGAATATAGGGGGGAGTCTAAAAATCAACAAAGTCAAGATCCTGAGAGTTCCCAAACCCATTTCAGTTCCATGGTTTTTGAGTCATATGATCCACATTTAGATGGAACTCTGGTCAATAATGCTTAAGAGGAAGAGTTTGTTTTCCCATTCAATCAAGAAAACCAACTGGAGTATTCCAAAGTCCATGCTTTTGAAAACAACAATAGAAATACCCACAACTTGAGAAGTAGAAGAGAGCCTTTGACAAACAACATTCCTCCAACGATGTAGGCCACTCCACCTAATCCAAAGGCCAGCAATAATCCTATGCCCGTGAGGGGACCCAGTACCACTATTTTTCAGACAACACCATATCAACTTGTCGCGTTGAAAAATCTAGTTTGGGCCAATGAAAGATATAGTGCAATAGAGGAACTGAAGAAAGTTAGAATGAATATGTCGATGTATGATATGTTGTAGACTTGTCCCACTCAAAGAGAAGCTCTCTTGAAGGCCTTGGATCATTCCAAATTAGCCTCATCTAGCAATAATACCAAGAATATGTCTAACATAAATGCCACAGAGGCAATGCTGACTATGTTCAAAGATAGGGTAGAAGTGCCCCCATTCCTACTTAGCCTCAAAATATTTAGAAAGAACCTACATAATTTTTTAATCAACTCAAGTGCTTTGTGTAATGTGATACCATTTTCTATATGCCGGAAGCTAGGAATCAATCCTCAACCAACTAACTGCGTGGTGATCCAGCTTGATAAAATGGAAGTCAAAGTCATCAGGGTTTTGAAGAACACATGTATTCAACTGATAGAAGAAAATAAGATCCAATATTGCATTGATGTTCATGTAGTAGACATCCTAGAGACTTATGGCATGCTACTCAGCTAAGAATGGACCCGATCTTTGAGAGGGTGGTTCTCCACAAACTTTACCCAACTTTGGTTGCCATGGAAAGGGCTCAATAACTAGATTAAGTTAGATGTGGAACCCAAGCTCAAACAAATGATAACCAAGTACAATGCCCCGAATGAGGTTTTATTCTCACAAGCTAACTTGGGAGTGTATCATTTTGACAAAGCATTCACATTTCATCTCAAGGAAGAAGAAAATTTGAATAGTAGCCCTATTTAGGGTTTAATAGATGTCTAGATCCTTGAAGAGATTCTCATGGAATTCATAAATGGTATGAAAAAGAATATGAGACATCTAGGCCTAGATGCTAATCCCAACATATTGATGCTACCCAGGTACTATCATCTTCATCAGATGAACCACTCAAAGTTTATGTGTGAAGATTTCCAAGAGGTGGTGGTCCAAGTTATGAACTAGATATCAGATGTATCCAAAGCCCCCTTGAATATGACAACACATTCAAGTGAGGAGGAATCTCCCCTCAGTGAAGAACCTTAGGGTCCTATGGTAGAACACTTTATACAAGAGGAGTGGAGCTCTTTTGATGACAACTTCCTACCCCCATGCCATGAATTTTGGCATGATGTCAAGGAAAATAAAAAGATGAAGTGGGTTCCACTTTCAAAAAGAGAATTTTTAGATGAGGGATAGTTGTAAACTCTAATTAAAGAAGACCTATCATCACTTGCGGCCCCTTCAAAACCCCAAACTGAGATGCCTCTGCTGAAAGTAATCCAAGAACCCCAAGTCAAAATATCTTTGAACAAGAATCATTCAGTATGGAAGCTTCAGTTTGATGGTTCCAAGTGCAAGCTAGGAGTAGGAGCTAGGATCAAATTAGTTAACCCTCATGGGGGTTCATACGATGCTACCTACTGGTTACAATTCTACTACACTAACAATGTTTCCAAGTATGAGGCTCTAGTCTGGGGTCTCCTTCTGGAACACTAGAAGAAAGTGAAATCAATTGTAGTAGAAGGTGATTCACAATTGATAGTTTGATAGATCAAGAGCCAATACTCCTACACTAAAAAATGATTGGTCTCATACTATAACTGCATTTGGGGCCTAATCAAATATTTTGAAGCCTTTAACATTCGAAGCATCCTAAGAAGAAAGAATATTGTCATTGACGCTTTAGCAGTATCTGCAAGCTCCCTACAACCGCTAGAGAAATCTAAATTGAAGAAATTCTTCATGGAACTGGTGGTTGTATCGGCTATCCCTAACAACATCAAAAACTTCCAAGTATTTCAAGATGATCAACAAATATTGGAATTCATTATGAACATGGGGATCTTTGACAAGTAGAGCGTTGATGAAGAAGAGGATGAAATAGAAGAGTCAAATGACTTAGGGATTTTGAACTTGAAAAAAAATTCCATTCTAAAAGGTATGGTAGCTCTAGAGAGGATTTTTGATAAAGATGAACATGCTTGAGAAAGAGGGAAAACACTAGTAGTGGGCGGAGATGATTGTGAACTCTACAACTTGGGTATGCAATTGGAACCTAGGGAGGTCCATATAGGAAAAGTTGGCACACCAGAGGAAAAGAAATAGATGGTTGAGCTACTCACTAAATACAAAGATGTCAAAGCATGGTGCTATGAGGATTTGAAAACCTATGACCCTAGCATTATTGTCCACAACATTCCACTGAACCCAGATGCTAAACCTTTCCACTAGAGGTAAAGACCAGTGAACCTCATGATTGAGCCAATGATTCAAAAGGAAGTGTAGAAGTTTCTTGATGCCAAGATAATTTTTCCCATCCAGCTTTCAACTTGGGTTGCCTATCTTATCCCTATGAGGAAGAAAAGAAAAGAAGTTTGGCTCTACATGGACTTTAGAAATTTGAACAGGTCCTCTTAGAAGGACAACTATCCTTTTCCTTCTCTAGATGAAGTGTTATAGGTGGTCAATGGTTCCTAGATGATATCCTTTTTGGATGGCTACTCAGAGTAGAACCAAGTCATGGTGAAGGAAGAAGATCACTTGAAAAAAACCTTCACTATAAAATGGGGGACATTTACCTATCGCTGCATCACATTTGGTCTAATCAACACAGGAGCCACTTTCAAATGGGCTATGGATGAGGCATTCAAGGGTCTAGTTAAAAAATGCATTATTATATATATGGAAAATCTCCTAGTTTTCTCCAAGAACTGAGCTGACCACATTGAAGGTTTGCAAAAGGTTTTGAAGAGGTGTCGACATTATGGGATTTCTTTAAATCCTAAAAAGTGTGTCTTTGGGGTGACTCAAGGTAAGCTCTTCAGGCACATCATATCTAAGACAGGCATCTCAATTGACCCCAAAAGGGTTGAAGCTATCCTCAAATTGGTTCCACCAAATAGCAGGAAGGAATTGAAGTCCTTTTTTGGGAAAATCAACTTCGTTAGCAAGTTCATCAGTGGGTTTTCAAAAATAGTGTGTCCTTTAAATGATATGTTGAAGAAGGATGATAAAATTGAATGGAGCACCCTAGCTAAGGAGGCTTTTGAAGAAATCAAAACATCGATTGTCATTGCTCTAGTCTTGGTTAGTCCTGATCATCTTCTACCATTTAAGGTCTACTCATTTTCTTCGGAACATTCATGTGCAAGAATCCTCATGCATAAGAAAGAGGGTGAAGATGAATGGTTGATCCCTTTAATGAGCTATCCACTGAAGAATGCAGAACTCAAATATACTAGTTTGGATAAACAATATTTTTCCTTGGTCAAGGCTATCAAAAAATTTAGACACTACATACTTTAGAGTAAGGTCATTGCTATTGTTCTGGATCTAGCAGTCAAATCCTTACTAATGCAAAATGAACCAGGAGAACAAAGAGGCAAATGGATGGAAATATTATAGGAATTCAACATTGAGATCCAACCAATGAAATTGGTGAGAGGTCAAGGCCTCACCAAGATGATGGCTAAAATAGAACAAGGTTTGGTGTGTCAAGTGTACACCAATGAAGGAATAGTCACTAATATATGGTATCAAGACATAGTTTACTACTTGCTACAAAATTGTTGCCCAAATGGATTGAATGGTTCTCAGTGGAGAGAACTTAAGAATAAGAGTAGTTCATACATGTTGAAAAATGGGAAGCTCTACAAACATAATTATGACAAATTGTACCTACGATGTTTAGATCGAACATAAGCTAAACAAGTTCTCATAGAATTTCATGATAAATATGGTACTGGGCATGGATTAGTAGAAGCTAGAGCTCATCAGATACTAAGATCTGGCTAGTACTAGCTGACTATGTTTAAAGATACTCATGAGCATGTGCATTCTTGTCATGTTTTCCAAACCAGTGCCATTCGAGAGAATCATTCGGTGATGCCCCTACAACCAATATCCAAAGTGTGCCTATTTTCCCAAGTGTGTCTATGATCAATCCTCCATCCTTAGTAGGCCACTGATACATTTTGATTACAACTGATTATTTTATGCACTGGACAGAGGCACAAGTTATGAAAAATTGTACCATTGAGGAGATCACCAAAGTCCTAGAAGAGTTCATCATCACGAGGTTTGGCATACCTTTTTTCCTAGTATGTGACAATGCCCCCTACTTTTCATCTACAAGTCTCATTCAATGGGCCTTTGAGAACTAGGTAATTCTAAAATTCTCATCCAATTACTACCCACAAGGGAATGGAGTTACTGAGTCAACCAACAAGAACCTAACAATAGTAATCAAACATCTTTTGGATGACAATCCCAGAGACTGGCACACCTAGTTAGAATATGTTCTGTGGATAGATTGTGTCAGAGTCAAGAATGCCTTAGGGACCTCTCCCTACTAGTTAGTTTACAGTTTGCCGCCCATCTTTCTGATGAACCTGAAAATACCAATTTTGAGATTCATGGATCAATACATCAAGGGTGAGGATCGGGTGTAGATTCACCTCATGAATTTGTTGAACCTTGAAGAAAAATGAGCTATGGCCTTGGAACATGTAGCCAAACACAAAGCTTTTGTCAAGTGATGGTTTGACAAAAGAGCAACAATAAAAGCCTTCTGAATTTTTGATCTGGTCTTAATGTGGGACAAAGAAAAAGAAAAACCAGGGAGCCACACCAAGTTCCAACATTTGTGGATAGACCCATTCTAGATGATAGAGATCCTAGGAGAGAATACCTTTTAGATTAGTTCTCTTGATGGAGAATTGGTCCCATTACTAGTCAATGGCTAGTTTCTAAAGCATTATTTTGGGTCTTGAGTGGCCCCTTGTACTTTACTATATATTCTTGTACTATATTATCTTTTCTCATTTTTTTTTGTCGGTCTTGTCATCTGTGTCTATTCTTTGGGTCTTTTTCCACAAGGGGCTAGGCACTTTCAATATTTTTTGGTCCATTCTAGGTAGTCCAGGTAGTAGATACAAGCTTCCCATGGTCTAAACCTTGGAAGTATTTCCATCTTGTAGTGAGCCGGAGATAGTGATTAGAGGTAAGATACTTTCTTTTTAGACTTCTCAGGGGAGTTTACTAGAATCAACCATCCTCAACACTAAAGCACACTTAAAAGAAAATCCTGAGCCACGAGCTTCTCAAATTAGGATTCCAATCTACATTGAAAGATGCCCATGGTCATAAAGGAAGCTTGGAAGTCAGAACCCTTTCCTAGCTAAAATGTAGACTAGAAAGAAAAGAGCAAGAAAATAAAAAGGAGGAATGCATAAAGATGAGATAAACAAAGGAATGCTCAAAACCAGGATAGCATAGTCTATGTGTTGTCCTAGTTTTCAAAAGGGAATAGAATAAGAGCAATAGATGATATTTTACAAAGCTACAAGGAGCATCGAAGTAGACCAAACCAAATTTTTTTTTTTTATAATAAGGTGTGTTAGCACCTAAAATAATTTTTCATGGCTCTTGGTCTCCTCCCCTAGTCTCTACAATGTTTTTCCTAGTCTCTGGCTTGATACCCTTAGCAAAATTAAAAAAACTAGCTGTCTTGGAAAAACCCTTAGTAATAGCCCTGGCCTAGTTCTATTTGTGTGTTACCTTTTTGAATCACTCAAAGCCTTATAACACATGTGCCTTAAATATTTATCCCCTATGGGGTTATGTTCCCTTACCTTTTATCCTAGGCTGTTCCCCGTTTAACTTTTCCTTAAGCCTAGCAAAATATTTTTCCCTAGGTTTGGCGGGTTAATATTTCCTAACTCTCAGCAATTAATTTCTCCTATGTCTTGGCTTATTATTTTGTGGGCCCAACTTTTTGACAACATGTTGATCCTATAGTGGGTGCAAGATCTCATGAGGTGTGTCAAAGGCTTGAGATCATGCACCGACCATTGATTCTTCCACAGTTGCAGCGTTTCAAATAGTGGGTCCTCAGGTTGCCAGGATGGATCGACATGGCAGCTCTTTATTGGTTACAAAGAAATGAGGTGGATGTCCTATCAGGGTGTTCATGGCTGAGGAGGAAGATTCAAAGGGGCCCACTTTTTAGTCTTCCCCAATGTGGCAATTTTTAATTTGATAAAGTATCCTACATGATAGGGTGGGGTCATGTTGTCAGTCGCTTGATGACCCGGTGGTTGTTGCATGATTGCAAGGAATATTCTTCACCTTCATGATCATGTGACAGCCATCGATTTGGGATCTAACATCAAGTTGTTAGTGGGACTTGGTTACCAGATGCATCAGAGGGTCTTGACATCTGTAGAAGATTGCCGATGGGTGTAAGTTCTCATGGGGTTTTTCAGAGGCTTGAGATCTTATGCTGGTCGTCAATCATACTTTCCTCAGAAGTGATAAAGTGATACGGGTCAACTGCCATGTTGGCACAATTGGTGTTCTCTCATTGGTTGGTGTGTTGTTGAGAAGGATCTTGTCAGCGGGGTCACCAAGAAGGCTTTTCAATCTATGGTCGGCACATGATCTCAAGGAATATTCCTACCCCATGAGATCATGTGCCATCTATTGATCTCACATCTTGCTTGGATGTTTCAGTGGGTACTATGTCAGGGGTGACCGAGCATTAGCCATGAATGAGGTAACAATAAGTGGCATAAAGTAGGCCTAGGTGGAGGTCTAATGTCTAGCGGTCTAGATAAATGATATTAGCGGTGCTTCTCTAATTGTTTTAGCGGTTCAGCAAACAAGCATTTGTGGAATCGCTAAACTTAATGGTGGAGAGATAAAGTGTTCTGCGAACTAGGAAAACTCCTTTGTTGCCAGTTCACTAAATTTGACTGGGGCCCTTTTAAGAGGTAAATCATAAAGCTTGTAAGATGAAAGGATTAGATGGTCATGTCTTAAAGTAAATCTAATTCCAAATGTTGATTGTTGATGCACTACAGGTGCCATAAAGTAGCTGTTTGATTTCAAATTCAAATTTTTGAAGGGTTTCCTATGACCAGAAGGACTAGAATTCAATGCGGAAGTGACTCATCTTGTTGAGAGATGACCTATTTTCCATTGTAGTGTGGTCTAGGGTGTTGAGTGATCATCTACAGGGTTTGTACTATGTGGTTTTGTGCTCAAGGCGTGTTGCAGGGTTGACATTTTGAGCATTGTTCATGATTCTTAGTACCTTCACAAAGAAATTTTCATGATTGAGGATCATTCTAGGATTTTCTTTATCCTAGTTGTCTGGGTTTCCACCCCTGTAATAACTTTTTGACCATTTCCAGTTGGTTGGGTGGTTCAAACCCTAACCCTAAGTCATCCATAGCTTGTTGCATTCTCTTTAAGAATTCCAAGATGACTAGGGAGTATAAGTTGCAGAAATTTTGATTTTAAAGGGGTTCCAAAACTTTCTTTGGTCCCAGCTGGTTGTTGATAGTGTTATACCGATAGAGGAGTGGGATTTTGGGTATTTCCTTCCTTTGTGTTGTTTTGATTGTATATTAATCCTGAACATGTTAATGAGAATACTATTGAGTTCCAATCTTGCATTTGTGTATGTCTTCTTGTTTCAGTTCTAAGCTCATATATGTTAATGTCACAAAGTGTGTTAGCATATGGTAAACAAAGAGTATTGTGAAGTCATCTCTAAGTTCCTAACAAAGTTAGGATTAAAGTCTTTTGGGTGGGTTCAGTGAGTTTGCAACCAAGTAGGAATCTGATGTCCTTGTGTCTAAGGGAGAGGGGTAATAGGCAAAGCACTTATCCTAGATTGAGTAATGTTTGAATTAAGGTATTCAGCTGATGTATGTAATTAGGTGACTCTTTTCCCTAGGTTAAGGCACTGGTCCATCCTCTGGATGCATTTAATTGTCATCAACCACACACACAAACATTCAAATGATAAAATCTTAAAGTAGTTAGTAAAGAGTATATAGTTGTATATCATTTAGTGATTCCTTTCAGGAAGTGAATCAAGGGTACACCCACCTGAGCAATCAGGCTCAAAGTGTACGAGGATCTCTCTTGATCCTTGTTAATTGGTCCTCTTCCTTGTAGAATTTGGACTAGTGATAGAGTCAAAGTTATATTAAATTTATCCATCAAAGTATAAATCTGCAAGTTGAAGATCAAAGGGAACTCCCAACAAAATGGTGACTCTACTGGGGATAGTCTAGAGATAAAGGTTGTAAGTGTACTCTTGTTTTCCTATTGTATTTCAAGTAAAGATTTCCCATCTAGGTTGGAGGTGACTCAAAAAGGGTTAACAACCAGTGCTATATATTGTAAATCATGGACAAGAGGAGGAATACTCGGTCCTTTATCAGAAAGAATCTGGAGGTCACTCTGGAGCAATTACCTAGATAGGAGAAGAAGAGTTGGATTAGAAGGAATGGTGAGTCTACTAGTGCTCCCATCAAAGAACAAAGAAGTACTAGAGGTAGAGCACCACATGTTTCCTCAAGTGAGGAAGGTTCACAGGATAGAGTTTCCAGATCAGATGGTGGTTGCTCTGAAGATAGATTTTATGATACCCTAGAAGCTATATTTCAGGACAAAGGTCCATTGCCTACAGGTCAAGATGAAAAAGCTAGAGAGATGGGTTTGGAGATTGATTTAGATCTTGATGGGGATAAATTCAGAAGAGAACCCATGAGACCAAGGCAAGTCCACTTCCCATATCAAAATCTTTCTAATATGGATGTGCCATTAGGTTTTGATGACATTATGGTAGATCCTAATGATTTAAATGCATTGAGGTTGTAGTTGGCAGAGTAGGATGCCATACATAAGAGGTTACAAGAGGCTAAAAAGGTGAATTCTCTGATAGAAAGATAGTCTCTCCTTAGAAAGATTAATGAAATGAAGGAGAGAAACAAGATTCTTGCTTCTACTCCTAAAACTTTGCAGCATGATGTCTTTGGTGATCTTGATGCCTTGAGGAGTGAGCAAGAGCACTTACTACAAGATCATGAATTTGATAGGGAAGGCCCTGTGGTTAGACAAGTGCAAAGTTATGTTCCTTTGCCTAGAGATAAAGATAGGTGTGAGATCACTAGGCCTGATGTTTCCGCTGGTGAGAAAGGAAAGAAAAAGATGGTGGGACATCAAATAAGTAAATCATTGACGATACCAGGGGTCCCACCACCCAATTTAAATAAGGACATAGAAATGGAGAGAAGAAGAAGAGAAGATGAGGACCTTGCAAGATAATTAGAGAGGGCTAAAATTGAAGCTTCCATTGTAGAAAAGAGAAGAAAGGTCCAGTTCTTGAAGGCTTCATCAGCTAATACTCTTGGCCCATCTTCTATTGAACTAGGTATGCCATCTATGACTACTACTATTCCACTTAGTAATGCTACTAGTTCAATTCCTTCTTCATTTGCTAGGATAGGTGCTAATCCTAGGCAGCAGTCAAATGCACAAATAAATAAAAATGTAGATGCTAATGTTGATCCTAAGGTTAACACTAGTTCAATTTTTCAAAGAAGACCTATGCAATTAGAAGGCTATAGGAAAATTAGTTTTGATGGAATTCCTGGCTACCCAAATGCTTTTCCAAATGATATTAGAGATAAGGTACCTACTATTTTTGGTAATAATATTATTAGTTGTGAGGAGCATCATAGGTTATTTGGTCATATGCTTAATGATTATGAGGTAGAGCATGAGGATGTGGTCATGAAGTTATTTGTTCAATCTCTAATGGAGGATGCTAGAGATTGGTTTAAGAGACTTCCTAACAAATGTATTAATACTTGGGACTCTTTTGAGAGATGTTTTAAAGAGCACTATGGTGATAGGCCTAATGCTAGTTTCATGTTGAATTAATTCAATACCATAAGGAAAAATCAGAATGAGACTGCAGCTGAATTCAACATGAGATTTCAGAAGGGTATGCATAAGTTGTTCCAAGTTATGCAATTAGATGACAATGTCTGTCTAACCACATACTTCAATGCATTTGATAGAAAGATGGGATATTTGTTGAGGGACAAATAACCAATAACTCTTAGGGATGCTTTTAGGATTTTTGACAACATTGAGAACAATATGAAAATATCAGGAAAATTGGGTGGAAACAGAGATGACCCAAAGTTGTTTGGGGACAAGAAATACAAAAAGAAAAATGATAAGAATGTTGGAGATAGGAGGCAAGAGGAAGATAAATTGGATAAGGTTCTTAATGCATTGAAGGATTTGAAGGCACTTACAAATAGGAACATTAGTGCTCCTAGCAATGAGAGGCCTCAATTCAACAACAATTTTAACAAACAGAATGGATTGCAGAACTACCCGTACAACACCCAATGGAAGGATGGCAAGCCTATTGTCCCTAATGTGAGAGGAAAAAATGATAGAGGTGTCCCTGACCCTCTACAAAAGGCTTCAATAAATGTCATGGAGGACATACCTTGGTGTGTTGCATGCCAGTCCCCTCATTCTACAGAGCATTGTGTGGTTGCACATTCTATGGCTGCAAATCAAGATTGTGGAAATGAGGAGATAGATCAAGAAGAAGATCAAGATGATGTTGGATGCAACATGGATTCTTCATATCTAGGATATGAAAATGATTCTGATTTTGATGAAGAGGCAAATGTAAATGTGAAGAGACACAATCAGGCCCTTTTTCATCAAGAAGTTTTTTCTGATAGTGAAGACATTGATAGGAAGATATGTGACATGAACTCTTCTACTGAGCTAGTAAATTTAAGAAGACCTTCTAGAGAAGAGATGGATAGGATTACTGCAGAAATGATTTTCTAGGTGAAAACTAGAGGCATGGTGGCAAGGAATACAAATGAGAAAGCTGCAGGAATGTTTATAAAGAGTACCAACTCTAGAGAACCTAATGAGAGCAAATCAAAAGGTGATGACATGGTGAAGTTCAAGAATGTGAAAGGTAAGAATTGTGAGCCTAAGGGAGTTGGAATTGAAAAGATTTCAAGTGAGATTGAGAGGCCAATTAACATAATGGCTAAGATTGAAAAAATGAGGGTGGCCAATACACCTAATGTGTCAAATAAGCAAAAGAATATTAAGGTAGTACATATTGAGATTCCTTCTTCTGCTCCTATTGATATGTTATCTATATTGTCCCAAATTATAGTTAAGGTTCCATTGTCAGAATTGTTGAGGATCCCTGAACACAAAGACAAAGCTATTGCATGGGTAGGTAATGTTCATAAAAATGATGTTGCATGCAATGGATCTCAGGATAAGGTTTTGAAAGGTGTTGCTGCTCAGGGAATTGTGTCTCAAATTCCTCCAATATACTTGGATAGATCTGTCAATGCCAGCCTTGAAAATATTCATCCATTCTTTTTAAGTGTCCTTGTGAATGGATTGAAGTTGAGAAATTGTATGATTGATAGTGGTGCCTCTAATACTATCATGCCTTTCAAAATCATGGAGAAGTTGGGCCTTAAAGTTGATACAGTGCAAGGTAGATGTTGTGTAATGGATCAAAGGGAGGTACCAGTTATTGGAACTATCAATGTAATGCCATATAGGCTAGCATCATATCTAGAAAAAGAGCTAATAATGAGTGTTTTGGTGGTGAATATCCCTCCTCATTATGGGATGCTGCTATCTAGAAGGTGGAGTGCTGCCATGGGTGGAAGTTTATAGTGTGATCTATCCTATCCCACTTTCAAGATTGATGATCAGTTTGTCAAGATTGAACAAGAGCCAAGAGTATGCCACATGATTGAGAGAAATATTGATAATGAAACTACATGTTTTGTGGATACTGATATTAATTATTTTAGGGAAAAGATCCCTATATTTGAAGAGGAACCTATTTTGTCACCTATCTCTATTGAGGTAAGTGTTAATTCTGTGAAGGGTAATTTGTGGGTAATGTACTTTAATGGTGCAAATTTCAAAGATGGTGTAGGAGCAGGTATTTTACTTATTTCTCCTAATGGAAACACCTACAAGTTTTCTTTCACCTTGAATTTCTTTTGTACTAATAATATAGTGGAATATAAGGCTTTGTTGTTAGGATTGAGGTTGGCACAAAAGCATGGTATTAAGTGTTTAAGTGTTGTTGGTGATTCTGAGTTGGTGGTGTCCCAAGTCAGGTCAATATATGCTTCCAAGAATAGGAGGTTGAAGCAATATAGGAATGTAGTTTGGGATTTAATTGAACATTTTGATGCCTTCAATATTGAATGGAAGGATAGGAGTAACAATAAGATGGCTAACTTGTTAGCCAATATTGCAATCAATCCCAATGATATTACATTTTCTAGTATCTCTAAAGTTGAAATTCAGTCTAGGCCTAGCATACTAGATAATATTGAGAATTGGAAAGTTTTTGATGATGATAATGATATCTTGAAGTTTATGGGTTGTGAGGATCAGTATCATGGTTAGGAATTTGATTGTTTAGCCTTGGTTGAGTCAGTAGAAGGAAGGGAGGTTGTCCTTAGCAATGAGATCATTCAGCTTAGAACTAACAAGGTGCCCAAGGGGCTTGTTGTTTTGGAGAAGATCATGCTGATCTAGAGGAGATGAATCTTGGAACACACGAGGCACCTAAGAAGGTATACATTGGTAGAGATATATCTCAAAAGGTAAAGAAATCTTTGATTGAATTATTGAGAAAATTCAGGCATGTTTTTGCATGGTCATATGATGACCTGAAGGTTTATAGAGAATATTTTTTTCATCATATTATTCCATTGAAAGAAGATGCTAAACCTTTTTGGAAAAAACAAAGGCCTATTAATCCCACTTTGGCACCCAAGATGCAAGAAGAGTTAATGAAGATGAGAGATGATGGAATTATCAAGCCTATAAGGCATTCTTCTTGGGTGTCAAACCTTGTTCCTGTGAGAAAAAAGAATGGTGACATCAGGCTTTGTGTGGACTTCAGGAATCTGAACATGAGCTCATTAAAGGATAATTATTGTCTGCCCAATATGGAAGCTATGTTGTAGAGAGTAACTAGATTACAATTGATGTCTATGATGGATGGTTTCTCTGGCTACAATTAGGTCATTATCAAGGAATCAAAGCAATTCAAGACAGATTTGACAACACCTTGGTGGACATATGTTTATGTGAGAATGCCTTTTGGCCTCACAAACGCTGGTGCTAGTTTTCAAAGGGCAATGGATGTTTCCTTTTCAGATTTCATAAATGATTTCCTTGTTGTATATCAAGATGATCTAACTGCTTATTCCAAGGAGGAAGAAGACCATTACACTCATTTAGAAAGAATATTTGTGAGGGCCTTGGAATTTGGCATTTCTTTGAACCCAAGGAAATGTGATTTTGGTGTCATTGAAGATAAGTTGCTTGGCCACTTAGTTGGTAAGCAAGGAGTGAGAATTGACCCTAAGAGGGTAGCAACCATTGATAAAATTTAGAAACCAAAGAATGTTAAAGGAATCCAGTCCTTCTTTGGTCAAGTCAATTTCTTAAGGAGGTTTGTGACAAATTTTGCAGAGGCTACTAGACCTATTTCTAAGATGTTGAAGAAGGGATCTGAAATCAATTGGGAAGGTGAGCCTGATGAGGCTTTTAAAAATATCAAGCAGGCTATCAAAGATGCACCACTGCTTAAGGCACCTGATTATAATGTCCCAATGCATATCTTTTCCTTTGCATCTTTTCACACTATTGTTGCAGTTTTGTTACAAAAGAATAAGGATGGTTTTGAGCAGCCTATTGCATTTTTTAGTAAATCTTTGCAGGCTACTGAATTGAAGTATGACATAAATGAGAAACGGGCTTATGCACTTGTGAAGGAAATCAAGGCTTTTAGGTGTTACTTGATGGGAGCAGTTGTGATTGCTTTTGTGCCAAGTGCAGTTGTGAAGGATATTTTCTCATAGCAGGAGGTGTCTGGAAGAAGATGAAGATGGATCAATAGGATCCAAGAACTCAATGTTGAGGTCTAGATTACTAGGTTGGTTAAAGGACAAGGATTGGCAAAACTGATGGCTCAATCCAATCTTGATACAAATGAGGTAAATCATGCTGAAATTGATTATACATGTGATATGGATGATTGTATCTGGTATCAGGATATTATATATTACTTGAAAAACATGAGATGTCTAGATAACAAGAATGATAATCAAAAGAGGACATTAAAATTATAGGCCATCAAGTATGTAATTGTGAAGTGTAAATTCTATAGAAAGAATTTGGATTGCATACTTTTGAAGTGTGTAGATGAAGACTAGGCTAATAAGTTGTTGAAAAAAATGCATGAGGGAGTTTGTGGTGGGCATTATATGGGTAAAACAACTGCTCATAAGATCTTGAGAGTAGGGTTCTAGTGGCCCACAATCTTCAAGGATGCAAAATAGTTGGTGAGGAGGTGTGATGGTTGTCAAAGGTTCTCTGGTAAGCTTAAATTTTTAGGTAATGTGCCATTAAGACCAGCAGAAGTTCAAGCTCCTTTCCAATAATGTGGAATTGATTTCATAGGGGAGATACCAAATAAGTCAAGTGGAGGAAACTCATGGATCTTAGTTGCCACTGATTACTTTACAAAGTGGGTAGAAGCTATACCTACAAGAAATGCAACTAGTAAGGTGGTAATTGATTTTATGATGAATAATATTGTTACAAGGTTTGGGTGCCCTGAGAGAATAGTAAGTGATAATGCCATGTGCTTCAGGTTTGTTGAATATAAGGACTTTTGCAAAGGTTTGGGAATTCAAAGTTCTAATTCCTCACCTTATCATCCACGAGGAAATGGTCAGGTAGAATCTACTAATAAGAGTTTGATTAAAATCTTAAAGAGAATTCTTGAAAAGAATAAGAGGGCATGGAATTCAAAGCTACCATTAGCTCTATGGGCTGATAAGGTAACTGTGAAGAGGGAAATTAGTTGTGCACCATTTGACCTAGTATATGGAATTCATGCAAGAATGCCTCATAATAACTTATTGGAAATGTATAAATTTGTTCAGCTATATGATGATCACATAGATGATGAGATGTAGTTGATAATTGAGGACCTCATTAGGTTGGATGAGACTAGAAGAGAATCAGTTGTGAGGAATGCCAAATTGTAGTTGCAGGTTAAGAATTTATATGATAAGAAGACTGTTGACAGAAAGTTTGAACCTGGTGATTTGGTGTTAGTTTGGAATGCCAGACTAGAGGATAAGGGGAAACATGGTAAATTTGAAACCATTTGGCTAGGGCCATACCTAATTCATGAGAAATGGGGCCAAGATTCATACATTATCAAAGAATTAAATGGTGGTATTCAGGAATTACCAGTTCAAGGACAATTCTTGAAGAAATACTTCAATTGAGGTTTTCTATTTTCCATGAATAGTAGTCAGGTTTGTACATTTTGTAATTTTTGTAAATAAGCTGCTTGCCCCTGCCCTTTTTTTTCCTGGTCTGTCAATTTTTGGTCCTGTTGCCTATTCTGCCTTGCTTGTTCGCTATTGTCTACTTTTTTCCAGTGGGATGGTCTGCTTTAAACTAGAGATTCTAAGTCCTTGCTATGCCTACAAGGGGCATGCATCCCCAGACAGAGCAACTGTTAGCACCTAAAAGAATTTTTCATGGCTCCTGGTCTCCTCCCCTGGTCTCTGCCATGTTTTTCCTAGTCTCTGGCTTGATACCCTTAGCAAAATTCAAAAAACTAACCATTGTGGAAAAACCCTTAGTAATAGCCCTAGCCTAGTTCTATTTGTGCATTACCTTTTTGAATCACTTAAAGCCTTATAATGCATGTGCCTTAAATCTTTATCCCCTGTGGGGTCATGTTCCCTTACCTTTTATCCTAGATGGTTCCCCGTTTAACTTTTCCTTAAGCCTAGCAAAATATTTTCCGCTAGGTTTGGCGGGTTAATATTTCCTAACTCTTAGCAATTAATTTCTCCTATGTCTCAGCTTATTATTTTATGGGCCCAGCTTTCTGACAAATGTTGATCCTATGGTGGGTGCAAGATTTCATGAGGTGTATCAGAGGCTTGAGATCATGTGCCGACCATTGATTCTTCCATGGTTGCAACATTTCAAATGGTGGGTCGACAGGTTGCTAGGATGGATCGACATGGCAACTCTTTATTGGTTGCAAAGAAATGAGGTGGATGTCCTATCAGGGTGTTTGTGCCTGAGGAGGAAGAGTCAAAGGGGCCCGCTTGTTAGTCTTCTGCAACATGGAAATTTTTAATTTGATAAAGTATCCTACATGGCAGGGTGGGGTCATGTTGTCAGTTGCTTGATGATCCAGTGGTTGTCGCATGATCGCAAGGAATATTCTTCCCCTTTGTGATAATGCGATAGCCTTTGATTTGGGATCTAACATCAAGTTATCAGTGGGACCTAGTTACCAGATGCATCAGAGGGTCCTGACATCTGTAGAATATTGACAATGGGCGTAATTTCTCATGGGTTTTGTCAGAGGCTTGAGATCTTACGCTGGCCATTGATCTTACTTTCCTCAAAAGTGATAAAGTGACATGGGTCCACTACCATGTTGGCATAGTCAGCATTCTCTCATTGGTCAGTGTGTTACTGAGAAGGATCTTGTCGGTGGGGTCACTAAGAAGGCTTTTCAATCTACGGTCAGCATGTGAGATCATGCGCCATCTGTTGATCTCGCATCTTGCTTGGATGTGTCAGTGGGTCCTATGTCAAGGGTGATCAAGCATTAGCTATGAATGGGGTAATGACAAGTGGCATAAAGTAGGCCCAGGTGGAGGTCTAATGTCTAGCAGTCTAGATAAATGAGATTAGTGGTGCTTCTCTAAGTGTTTTAGCAGTTTAGTGAACAAGTGTTCATGGAATTTCTAAACTTAACAATGGAGAGATAAAGTTTTCTACGAAATGGTGAAACTCCTCTATCGCCATTTTGCTAAATTTGACTGGGGCCTTTTTAAGAGGTAAATCATAAAGCCTGCAATATGAAAGGATTAGAGGGTCATGTCTTAAAGTGAATCTGATTTCAAATGTGGACCGTCGATGCACTACAGGCACCATAAAGTAGCCATTTGATTTCAAATTCAAATTTTTGAAGGGTTTCCTGTGACTAGAAGGACTAGAATTCAATGCGGAAGGGACTAGTATTGTTGAGAGATGACCTGTTTTCCATTGTAGTGTGGTCTAGGGTGTGGAGTGATCATCTATAGGGTTTGTACTATGCGGTTTTGTGCTCAAGGTGTGTTGCAGGGTTGACATTTTGAGTGTTGTTCATGATTCTTAGTACCTTCATAGAGAAATTTTCATGATTGAGGATCATTCCAAGATTTTCTTTCTCCTAGTTGTCTGGGTTTCCACCCCTGTAATAACTTTTTGACCATTTCTAGTTGGTTGGGTGGTTGAAACCCTAACCCTAAGTCATCCATAGCTTGTTGCATTCTCTTTAAGAATTCAAAGATGACTAGGGAGTATAAGTTGCAAAAATTTTGATTTTAAAGGGGTTCCAAAACTTTCTTTGGTCCCAGCTGGTTGTTGATAGTGTTATACTGATAGAGGAGTGGGATTTTGGGTATTTCCTACCTTTGTGTTCTTTTGATTATATATTGATCCTGAACATGTTAATGAAATACTATTGAGTTCCAATCTTGCATTTGTGTATGTCTTCTTGTTTCGGTTCTAAGCTCATTAATGTTAATGTCACAAAGTGTGTTAGCATATGGTAAACAAAGAGTATTGTGAAGTCATCTCTGAGTTCCTAACAAAGTTAGGATTAAAGTCTTTTGGGTGGGTTCAGTGAGTTTGCAACCAAGTAGGAATCTGATGTCCTTGTGTCTAAGGGAGAGGGGTAATAGGCAAAGCACTTATCCTGGATTGAGTAATGTTTGAATTAAGGTATTTAGCTGATGTATGTAATTAGGTGAGTCTTTGCCCTAGGTTAAGGCACTGGTCCATCCTCTGGATGCATTTAATTGTCATCAACCACACACACAAACATTCAAATGATAAAATCTTAAAGCAGTTAGTAAAGAGTATATAGTTGTATATCATTTAGTGATTCCTTTTAGGAAGTGAATCAAGGGTACACCCACCTAAGCAATAAGGCTCAATGTGTAGGAGGATCTCTCTTGATCCTTGGTAATTGGCCCTCTTCCTTGTAGACTTTGGAGTGGTGATAGAGTCAAAGTTATATTAAATTTATCCATCAAAGTATAAATCTGCAAGTTGAAGATCAAAGGGAACTCCCAACAAGGTGTTTTCAAAAGGATCAATTAAAAATTGGAGCAAATTGAGTGTAAGAGCCTTCCTATGAAGTCTAAGAACTTCTATCAAAGCTCATCTACAGTTGGGAAAGGGTGAATTTAGCAATCTCTATCAGGGCTATTAATGCCTACCTGGCAATAGAGAAAGGTTAAATTGACTTATGGAGGACTTTGGATTGGTGGGCAGTGTGTTGGTGTTCAAAAACTCTTATGCTCTAACAAGCTGCCAATATACCCTCAGAGGATTTTAGGAATGGTTAGCTCCAAAATTGCTATGAGATCTTAGGGTAATTGGACCAACTATAAGGACAAGACTGCCCTCTTCTACTTCTGGCTCTGCAAAACCAAGGTGGGTACACCTAATCCAGATAGAAATCAAACTCACTACACACCCTATACTTCTAGATTCATAAAGCAGATCATAGTAAAGGACTACTAAATACTAACCAGGTATCCATTGAGTCAACTCTACTATGCAAGGTAAAATGGACTTGTGAAGGGTATTACTAGAAATGGTTATGATATATAGATATGCAGGAAATAACCAAAATCCATCAAACATTGGACTCAACTGAATGTACTAATCCTTGATCAGTACCATTATCCATTGGGAAAATCATCATAAACTAATATAGAACATGAACAAACTACTGTCAAAGACTCAAAGCCATAAACACAACTATTTCAGCCCACCCACTACTTATAAAAGCCTTCTATAGACAATCCAAATGAATCTATGTCCCTTCTAAAGAAAATTTCACTTGATCCTAGATCAAGAACTAAAGACAAGAACATATGTAGAGACAACCCTGTGCAATGGATTAGAAAATCCAAAACTCACATGAATGACACCAAGGAGAGACTTGTAAACATGGAATAGTTGTATTAAGTATGATGAATCATGTACATGTCTATACCAGAGATGAGACAACCACTTCAATAACCTGCAAAAGATATCTGAAAGTTCTATTCAGCCTCCTACAATGCAACAGAAATCAGTACTTTCCACAGAAACCAAATAGAGTGGAACTTGCAACTAGTCAAAATTTCAACCCTTTATACTAGGGCTACAAAGCAAGCATGATCATTTGAAATTCAAAATCACCTAACCCCACCGAGAAATAAAACTAGACATGACAGGGGTCAAGCCACAACAAAAGCACAAACAATCCAATCAACCAGCTACAAAACACTTCTTGAGCCAAGACCACAAGGCACCAGGTACAAAATCACCTCTACAAACAACCGCCAAGCACCCTGGACCACGCTGAAAATAGCCTCTCACTAAATAGGGTCAAATCTGTCATTCAATTTCGCAAATAATGGTACCTCCTGTCACTCAGAAAAACAAACTTCAAACTGCAACGGCTACATGCATTTGGTGGGATCCATGTTCTTCAATTGTTTGCCCCTAGGAATGCAACTGCATAGTCACAAACCACCACCATAGGAAACTGGCCTCAAATAAATGCTTGGTTGCATGATCGCATAACCTGAAAATGGGTAATGCAAACATGCGACACCTACTAACCATCTGCCTCCACATAATCGCCAGATGTTCAAACCACTACGACAACAGGGTTTTTCGCATGTTTGCAAGCCGTGGAAATGGCCCATGCAAACATGTAGCAAACTGCTACCATGCACTCACCTACTATCAAAACACCACCGAGAAATCCAAGCCTGGGCCCACGTTCAAAACTTAACATCCCACCAGCGTTGACCAATCAGAGACTGACATGATCTCACCCGCCACCAAGCCCACCAAATAGCCAGACGGGCCCCAGGGACATGTGGTGCCCTGTCACATGATGGCATCACCCAAAAATAGGCTATGTGAACATGCGATAGCCCCCCAACCATTAACCTCACCGTTAACACCACCGTAGAAAAATTGCCACTACAACCGCCACCAAAACCACCACCGTACAAGTCCACAACTGTGAACAAGGACACGTGTCAGCCAGTCGTATGATCACATAGCTGAGAGGAAGGCTATGCGATCATGCAATGGCCAACCCAAAGCCACCATGTCACCACCTCCGTGACACAGAAATGCAACCAGACCAACCTACTGACAGGACCCCCGAGGACACATGGCAAGTGGTCGCATGATTGCATAGCCAAAAGCAGGGCTATGCAATCATGCAACAGCCTATTACAGGCTGCCACATGTCTACCTTCAGGACCACACCAAACAAGCCAAACCCATCCAGAGGATTGGATGGTTGTCACAAAAGTGCATAGCCCTGACAAAACCTTTTCACTTTAATGACAACTGTTGATCTTTTGACATGTTAGGACCCGCTGTGCCTTCAAAAAAATAGGTCCCACCACCATCACACTTGTGCACTTAGCAAAGAAGATCAACAGGTAGCTGCATAGGACATGGGACCCACATGGCCACATGGCAAGTGGTCACATGATCAAATGTCAAAAAAGTATGACATGCAGCCATGTGACAGCCAATAGGGAAGAAGTTGGACCCACTGCATGGTCAAACATGCGTAGTTAGAGAAAACATCTTCAAACCGGGAACAAGTGCAGGGTCAAAAACACATAGGGCTTTCACATAGAACAAAAGGCAAACAAGGAAGCCAAAAACACATAGAGTTTCCGATGGTAAAAGATAAGCAAACCAAACAAGAAGCACAAGGTCGAAAACAACACACAGGTTGAAAACAACGTGGATTTTTGAAAACACATTGGGTTTTCGACATTGTGGTAAAATTTAAAGAATTTTCTCGTAGACCTTAAACTTTGAATATCTTTTTGGATTTAATGATTCAACATGTGCAAATTTGACCAGAACTTGGTGACAACACAAGGAACATAGGGCAAGAGGCAATGAAGAACACTTGCAAGGAAAAAAGACCATTTTCAAAAGATTTTGCAATGACAAAAAATGGGCCTAACAATGGCTCTACTTGGGGATGCATGTCTCTTGCAGGCATGGCAAGAATTCAGAATCACTGGGAGAGAAGACCACCAACTAGACAAAAATAGGGAACCCAAAAAACACAAGGAACAGGAAAGGAAAGACAGAGCAGAAAGGGAAGACTATTTACAAAATATTTACATTTTTTACAAAAACCTGCAGCAACAAACATGAGTTAATTTTTGCCTCTGTCAAAAGTCTGATTTTGATTTCTTCCTTCATAATGCATATCATACATTTTTTTTTCACTTGTCACCACAGGTTTGCCAACATATTCAACCAGCAAATCAGGAAGAACAAAGAAGCTTTCTTCACAGTGCACGTAAAATTTTTTGGCACTCTCTTCTCCTTGCTCACTATGAAGAAACAAATCAGTATACCCATAAACAACACCATCAGATAAGAACCTATTCCTATCCACTGATTCATGTATGCCATCAATTGGAAACATAAAGCACTCATATTCTACTTGCTAAAAGGCCTCATCTAGACCATGTCTTTGCATTTCCCCAGGTGCAACCGGCTAGACCTCAAATGAAAAGTCAGATTGATACCCACAGCTAGAAAATGGGCATCTTGATTCAACTGGATCTGAGACCTCCACATGTTCTTCAAACAGAGGATTGATTATTCCATGCAATGCACCATGCTGAACATCATGACATAAAATGGGCCGATAATCAAATTCTTCATCATATAAAGCATTAGAAAACACTTTAAAATCAACACCCATCTCAACCTCATGGAAACCTATAGCAAATGAAGAGAAATCAGAACCATATGAAGACTCACTGATATCACATTCAAGCACCATTTCCTTTTCTTCATACTCCTCACTGAGGAGTGTTCACTTCCACTACTACTCTCCTCCTCCCATGCCTCATCTGATTTACATGAGGACACATCAACATCACTGCCTTCATCATCCTCACCTGAATAGCCACTACAATCATATTCAAACAATTCTGAATAAATGGAGGATCTTGTACACCTTGACCCTGATTCCTTCTCACTGTCACAATCTAAATACTCCTCTAATAGAGATTCATCAGAAGAAGTACCCTTAGCACTAGAGATGGATTGCTCTGGAATACAACTTTCATTCCCCTTTTGCTGATGATCTCTTTGCAACCTTTTCCATTCATTATCATCAACAAATTCCTCTAAAAACATCCACTTGAACTTAGCCAAAGAAGAAATGCATTTTGGGGGAAGATTTAGATACCAATTAGATGCCACTCCCTTGAGGGATCTCCCAAAAAACATCATGTTCACATCCTCATCCAAAATTTGATATTCTAAAATGAATCTATAGAATGATAGGACATGTCTGACTGTTGAATCACACTTACAATAAAAGGTAGGAATCAAACCCAAAAGTTCACTAGGAAAAGAGTGAGGGGACCCTGGAAGAACATAATCCAAAGGCCTATCAAACCTGAGAAAACCCAGCAGCCTAGACTGACTTTTCCCCTGATTTTCCATTTGATTTAATGCAAGATGAGAGCCACTCATCTTACCTCAGTCTTTCCTCTATATTTGCACTAAATACTTGATAGGGAAACATTGTAATCATAAATACCTAGAATTTGCAGTAGAAAGCTTTGCTGACTAGAAGGCAGGGCAGATTTTGAATTCACCATGGAACTCCATCAGATTTTGCAATGTAGAGTTGCTCCCAATCAACACAAAACTCTAAGTAACTCACTATTTATCAGAAGGAACATTGATCAAATAGAGACAAGTCAGAGCTACCACTCACAACTATGTGAGAAAATTTTGCAAATGATAGTTTTGTATTTTTGACTCTTTCCAATGGCCACCAGAGATCATGATTTCCTTAACAAGACTTGTTGTTTGTTCCCCAGTAGAGTTGCCATCTTGTTGGTGTTCAAAAACTCTTATGCTCTAACAGGCTACCAATATACCCTCAGAGGATTTTAGGAATGGTTAGCTCCAAAATTGCTATGAGATCTTAGGGTAATTGGACCAACTATAGGGACAAGACTGCCCTCTTCTGCTTCTAGCTCTACAAAACCAAGGCGGGTACACCTAATCTAGATAGAAATCAAACTCACTACACACCCTATACTTCTGGATTCATAAAGCAGATCATAGTAAAAGACTACTAAATACTAACCAAGTATCCATTGAGTCAACTTGACTATGCAAGGTAAAATGGACTTGTGAAGGCTATTACTTGAAATGGTATTGATATATAGATATGTAGGAAATAACCAAAATCCATCAAACATTGGACTCAACTGAATGTACTAATCCTTGATCAGTGCCATTATCCATTGGGCAAATCATCAAAAACAAATATAGAATATGAACAAACTACTGTCAAAGACTCAAAGCCATAAACACAACTGTTTCAACCCACCCACTACTTATAAAATCCTTTTGTAGACAATCCAAATGAATCTATGTCCCCTCTAAAGAAAATTTCACTTGATCCTAGATCAAGAACTAAAGACAAGAACATATGCAGAGACAACCCTATGCAATGGATCAGAAAATCCAAAACTCACATGAATGACACCAAGGAGAGACTTGTAAACATGGAACAATTGTATTAAGTATGATGAATCATGTACATGTCTATACCAGAGATGAGACAACCACTTCAATAACCTGCAAAAGATATCAGAAAGTTCTATTCAGCCTCCTACAATGCAATAGAAATCACTACTTCCCACAGGAACCAAACAGAGTGGAACTTGCAACCAGTCAAAATTTCAACCCTTTATACCAGGGCTACAAAGCAAGCATGATCATTTGAAATTCAAAAATTACCTAACCCCACCGAGAAATAAAACCAGACATGAAAAGGGTCAAGCCACAACAAAAGCACAAACAATCCAATCAACCAATTGCAAAACACTTCTTGAGCCAAGACCACATTGCACCAGGTACAAAATCACCTCTACAAACAACTACCAAGCACCCTGGACCACACTGCAAACAACCTCTCACCAAACAAGGTCAAATCTGGCATTCAATTCCGTAAACAATGCTACCTCCTGTCGCTCAGAAAAACAAACTTCAAAATACAATGGCTACATGCATTTGGTGGGATCCATGTTCTTCAACTATTTGCCCCTAGTAGCACAATTGTGCAATCACACACCACCACCATAGGAAACCGGCCTCAATTAAATGCTCGGTCACATGATCGCATAACCCAGAAATGGGTTATGCGAAAATGTGACACCTACTAACCATCTGCCTCCACATAACCACCAGACATTCAAACTGCTGCCACAATAGGGTTTGTCACATGTTTGCAAGCTATGGAAATGGCCCATGTGAACATGTAGCAAACTGCTACCATGCACCCACCTGCCGTCAAAACACCGCTAAGAAATCCAAGCCTGGGCCCATGTTCAAAACTTAACATCCTGCCAGCACTGACCAATCAGAGACTGCAATGATGTCACCCGCCACCGAGCCCACCAAACAGCCAGATGGGCCCTAGGGACACATGGCACCTTGTCGCATGATCACATAGCCCAGAAATGGGCTATGTGGACATGCGACAGCCCACTAACCATTAACCTCACTGTTAATACCACCGCAAGAAAATTGCCACTACAACTGCCACAAAAACCGCCACTGCACAACTCCAAAACCGTGAACAAGGACATGTGTTGGCCGATCGCATGATCACATAGCCAAGAGGAAGGCTATCTGATCATGCGATGGCCAACCCAAAGCTGCCATGTCACCACCTTCATGACATAGAAATGCAACCAGACCAACCAGCCGACAGGACCCTTGAGGACACGTGGCAAGCGATTGCATGATCGCATAGCTAAAAGTAGGGCTATGCGATCATGTGATAGCCTATTACAGGCTGCCACATGTCTGCCTTCAGGACCACACCAAACAAGCCAAACCCATTCGGAGGATCAGACGGTTGTCACAAAAGCACATAGCCCTGACAAAAGCTTTGTGCTTTAATGACAACTGTTGATCTTCTAACATATCAGGACCCGTTGTGCCTTCGAAAAAATAGGTCCCACCACCATCGCACTTGCGCACTTAGTAAAGAAGACCGCCAAGCAGCTGCATAGGACATGGGACCCACACGGCCACATGGCAAGCGGTCACATGATCACATGTCAGAAAAGTCTGACATGTGGCCATGCGACAGCCAATAGGGAAGAAGCTAGACCCACCACATAGTCGGACATGTGCAGCTAGAGAAAACACCATCAAACTGGGAACAAGTGTGGGGTCTAAAACACACAAGGCTTTCACACAGATCGAAAGGTAAACAAGGAAGCCAAAAACACACAGAGTTTCCCATGGTAAAAGATAAGCGAACAAAACAAGAAGCACAAGGTTGAAAACAACACACAGGTTGAAAATAATGTGGATTTTTGAAAACACAGTGGGTTTTTGACACTGTGGTAAAATTTAAAGAATTTTCCCACAGACCTTAAACTTTGAATATCTTTTTGGATTTAATGATTCAGCATGTGCAAATTTGACCAGAACTTGGTGACAACAAAAGGAACACAAGGCAAGAGGCAATGAAGAACACTTGCAAGGAAAAAGGCCATTTTCAAAGGATTTTTCAATTACAGAAAATGGGCCTAACACAGTGATCTAACAATGACCGGATGATCATTAGTGAGAGCTCATGGTGAACGGTTTCCAAGGAAATTTGAACACACGCACTCGCACACTGGATGCAGACATTATGGTTCTCTCTACCTTGATGACGATAAGAAACATGCTCAATCTCAAGATTTTTGTACTTGGCTCATTGTGAATCAGGATTATCTCTAGGTGGACTGGCTCTGGGAAGCTTGGGTTGTTTCCCTTTCTTTTTTTGGGCTATTTGTTGTGGTCCCACAACCACACTCCCCATTCTAGGCTTTTTAAGCCTCATGGGCCCCCCTTTTTCTTTCTACTTTTGTTTTTCTTTTATCCTTGTTTCTTTTTCCTTTTTGTTTTTTTTGTTTTCGACCTTTTTGGCCTTGTCACATTTTCACACTTTTGGATGTTTGAAAGTGTGAAAGGGCTAAAGGTGTGAAGGAGAAAAGATGGTTTAAATTTTGGCCTTCTCGGATATAGAACTTTTCAAACTTTTCAAAAGTCTGAAACCTAGGAGGTTCAAATCTCACAAGGGAGTTAGTCTTTTAGTTTTTTTAGCCTTTCAGAGGTCTAACACCCCCGACAAGGCTGAAAGGCCAACATTTAGGGTGCTTATGTTAGCCACCCGAGAGGCCTATATAAGGAGCAGAGACTTTTAAAGCCCTCACTTTCACGCTCGCTCCTCCGCTTCCAGCCAATTTTCTCACCACTCCTTGCCTTTTCACCATCTTGGTCTTGTCTCCTCGTTGGTCATCTTTGAGTTCATCACCTTCTAGGTTGGTGGTCTTTCCCCCATCTTTTGTTTGTGTTTTTGGGTCTTAGTTTAGGGTCCTTTCTTTTGGCCTTTTTGACCTATCTTAGTTTTGTAGGTTTGTGTCATTTTGGTCTTTTTGGCCTTGTCCTTAGGTCTAGGTTGTTTGAAGTTGGCCTTTTTGGCCTTTGGGATCATCAAGGTAGTCACCTTGCATTCCCTTGATGAGTTTGTGGTCAAACTCATTGTCAGACTCATTTTTCAAGTTCAATTGAGAAACCTTGGTTTTAGACCTTTGGGGTCCGAAACACTCAAGCGACTTGCAACGATGAATTCTCCAAGTGCTAGCAGCTTTCAGTATTTCAATGTTGTCACATACCAAAACATTCATACCTCTGAAATGCCAAAAGTAGAACTTTCCCAAAGTACTCAAGCATGCCTAGCATTTTTGGCATTTTCAGCCTTTTTGTACACCAAAAATGTATCAATCCTTAGATCATCAAAATCTTCAAGATACCAGAAACCCCTCAACCTTTATCAGCCTTTTAGCCTTTTCAGGCTTGATAGCATGTGGGGTTTCCTCACCTCTGATTTGCTAAAAGAGCTGAGAGTATAGTTCAGTAGTGTTGCCTTCAACATTTTTGGCCTTTTTGACCTTTTAGAGGCTTGACACCTTCAAAGGTCTGAAAGGCCAAAATTCCCTCCTCTACCCCCTTTTTGAGCTTAAAGTTGGTGATGTTATTTTATTTTTGAGTTTTTCTTCCTGCCATGTTATTGATTCATGTCTTGTCCTCTCTACAGATATGGCTGAAAAGGTACTGGTGTCACCAAAAATGAAATATCATTTCAAGGGCTATCACCCACCATCCAAAGTGACCAAACTACACACAGGAATAACAGATACAAACATTGGGAATGTAAGCTAAAATAAATACCTTAATAAGTGTGCTCAGCTGGTGGGATGCTCAGAGGACTGCACTTCATTAGTCCATTTCTCTCTGGTGAATGTGGTAGCTCACCCAGTTTCCATCCAATTGGTAGACCTAATCAACACACTAGCTAGTAACTATGTGCCTGATGAGCATATGGTGAAGAACAACATTGGTGAAGTGGTCTTGGACCTAAGGCCTGATAATATTGAATATGCCTTCCACTTTCCCAAAGGGGTAGATAAGTTCTTCAATTTTAACATCAATAAGGGAATGGAGTTTTACAATAAGGACATACAAAGAGCTCACAACATTGTCAATAATGAGTACCTGATGTAGCCATTTCCCAAGAACAAACTAGATAGAATTGATATGAGAAGAGGGTATATGAAAGAAGATATCTAGGTGGCTATAACAATGATCAGCAGGGTGTACAAGCTACCTAAGTCCCATCAATTGGAGCCTTGGATGATCTGCCTAATCCAAAAGATAAAAGAAAGACAAGTGAGGTTTAATTGGGCCTCCATTTTAAGTGACAATTTGGATGAGCAATAGGTTTGTGTTAAGATAGACTCTCATTTCTACATGACCTCTTATGTCATGTATCTACTAGCTACATGGGTAGTATATGGGGGATTGACCAAAGTTTGGGTGATGGGTGAACATAATACATGGCCATTTACCTTGTATCATCAACTGGGGAGGAAGGACTTCTACACACACAA
Organism: Chamaecyparis obtusa; assembly: GCA_027943335.1. Taxonomy (NCBI): domain Eukaryota; kingdom Viridiplantae; phylum Streptophyta; class Pinopsida; order Cupressales; family Cupressaceae; genus Chamaecyparis; species Chamaecyparis obtusa. The sequence goes on along the minus strand of BSBK01001899.1, from coordinate 239,975 downwards.
TAGCCTGAACTTTAGAATAGTAAATTGTGCCTTCATTTTTTCCATCATATGCTCCATTGAGGGAGTCTATGCTAAAAGACTATCCATAGAAGGAACAACTAAAGTAAAGGCCCTAGGGGAATTCTATATACAATTCCAGACATTCACTTATATTCGGGTGGTAGGAAGCACCTTGGTGCCAAAGAAATTACCAAGGTACCCATCTAATAGGGTAGTCCTCTTAGAGATCACAATGAAGCTATTTGACACACATGAACACATTAAGCACAAAAAGAAGCATTGTTGGGATTTTCCCATTTCAATTGGCCCGCACTGCATGTCAGATATGAATGTCTACAAATCTTTGACTTGGGAGTGGGATGAATTCCTACTATTAACTTACAACCTGGTGAGGCCTCACTTTGATCCCTTTGGTACATACAAGCACATATTAGGGAGGCACTATGTTCATGAGCCACACGTAGAAGACCATTGGGCTAACTCCATTGATGATGATGAAGTAAGGGTTCATGATTACTATCGGATGAGTCTAGAGCTAGCGCAGGGTACCCTTTTGTTGAAGATTCTACAGAAGGCCATAGATGCTGACTCAAATAAAATTTTAGATTCCATATACAATACAGAGAAGGTGTTCACAAGGGCCATTTTAAATGTAGAAGTGGATCAAGATGAGAATGATAGCATGGATTTCAGAGCCTGCCATGTGGTTAAATTGACTAGGTCAGGGATCACTTGTCCCTTCCAGATGCATTTGGTTCTGATGAAACAACTCCCAGAGAAGCCCTCTTGACAAAAGATGAAGAAGGGAGAAAAGGTTTTGAAACCTTCAGTTCAAAGAGGTTGCTCCTCTAAAGATAGAAAGTGTATATTGGCACGAGCACCCCACTACATATGGTCTAGCCACACACTACAAAAAGGTTAAGATCTGGATGACCAAAAGCATTGTGCCACTAGATATACCTTTATCCAGTAGCCATGACCCTCCCAACATAGCCAAGAAGACAAAGTTCAAAATCATAGGACCCAACCCATCCAGAGTAATCATGGGTCATGTATACAATAGAGAGAGAGGCTCAATGCCCAGACAAATGGATACCCTAGTGGAAGATGATGAAGATGAATTGGATGAAGTTCCCTTGACTAGGAGGACCTAATCTATGAGATTTTTGAAGAAAAGGAAAGTAATGGACAATGATCCTAGGAACATGGAAGGGGCTACTCAAGATGATCCAATAAATATAGATGCTCTCGATGATGATGAGTTTGACCTCACAGATTTTATAGGGCTACATAGTTTTAAAGAATCTGAACAACAAGCTCCTATGCAGTTTACTAGTCTTTTTTATGGCATGGGAGAGGACACCCAATGGGAATCTCAAGAGCAAGTTGATGTTGAGATGGTTGAGGCCCAAAAGGAGAATATAGAGCTAGAAAATAACTCCACTATTGGGGTCACCTCAGAAGAAGATGTAGCTACATAGGTCCTATTGGATTCATCTGTTCCCCCTCCACCTCCACCTTGGCATCCAACTCCACCTACAGTTCCACTTCAAGAGCCTCCCACTACCCCACTTTCTACTCCAGTACAAACCACTCTATTGCCTCTGCAACCTTCTTCATCTCATGTTCCCCTTTCAACTCCACCTCCACCAACCCATTCAATCACTCCCCTTGTGTCTCCTACACCTCCCTCACTCAATATTCCTCCCCAAGTTCATGTACCCTTACCACAGGTCCATAGTGAATCAGTACCTCGGAGCTCATGGGAGCTAGAGAAAGAAGCAGAAGTCACTAGCAAAGATAAGATGGAAAAAGCTCATATAGTGTCTAAGGAGCTAGATGAAAAGGGAGAGTCACAGGTAGAAGAAGAGCCACATACTAAAGAAGAGAAACAACAAATAGATACTGAGGAACAAATGATTGATGAAAAGTAGACAAATGATGATGATGAATGCACATAGGAAGAGGGAAAACAAAATACTGAAGATGAATAGGAAATAAAGAGAGAAGAGGAGAGTCAAGAGGAAAGAGAAAAAAGGCACCCGCCAACTTCTTCCACATTGGTTGCTCCCTATGAGCCATTAAATGTGTTCTCAAAGCCCACATGGTTCACCAAGAAAATATAGCCAAGGGTCAAGGTGTATACAAATGATGAGGCTGACATAACCATGCTAGGGTGTGCCTTCCACCAAGTGGCACCAATTCCCCAAGAAAGGAAAATGTCTTATGTAACTCAAGACCAAATGGGTAGGTGAAAATCATAGGTGGCTATTCCTATAATGGATGTTAGTGCAAGTGAAATCAGTCTAGATGACTATGTGTTGGAGGAGGTAGATTTTGTAGAGCCCACTAGGGAAGGTATCAAAACCTTGGATACATTGGGTTTGAAGCATTCTTTAGGCTTCATGGATAAAGATGAAGAAAGGATAAAAGCTCTAGTAGAGCAAAATAAAGCTATGAAGAAATTCATTCTGAAAACAACGGGTCTAATTGACCTAGATAACCCCAAGGCCTCATTATAGGTGATTTTGGAGAAGAAGGGGGAAGATTGATTTTGAACAGTTTGCTAGCTTATCCCTCAAGAGGATTCTGAGGCCCTTTCAGAACATTTTGGAAGGAATAACTTCCTTGATAGAAATTATGAGCAAGGACAATGGTGTAGAAGAGACCATCCTTAATTGGCAACAAGTATTGGATGAGCTGACAAGGATAAGGAAGTAGTGCTTCTAGGTTTTGATGAAGATATATGAAGGATCGAAATTGGATAATTTTGAAGAGTGGATCTAAGAGATAGGTGCAACATTGGCCATATTCAAAAAGGTTCTCAAGAGGTTGAACAAGAGAAGGGACGACAACACATTTTTTGCAAAGGAGCTACAGGAGTTCTTCAAAGGCCTAGACTTGGATCTATTTGATGAAGATGATGATAAGACTATGTATTTAGTAAATGACATCATCAATTAGTACCTAGGCATATTCTGAGGGGTCAAGACTAAAGAAGATCTGTAGTAGATGTTTTACTAGAATGAGGAAATTCAGAAAATGTTATCTTGTGAAGAGGAAATAAAATCTTTTGCACAAGAATTGACTAACTTCCAAGATAGGCAACAAGAGATCCTTCAAGGAATTAAGATTAAAAACATTGATGAGGTGCTGGAGATAGTGGATAGGTTCAAGAAGGCACATCCAGAAGTGCCTCCTAGCCAGTAAGCCTCTAGTCTAAGATCTGCCAAATTCTATAAGTAGAAAATCTAGTTTTTTGACCTTTGACAAGTCCGCAAGTCTAAAATTTGGGGATGAAGGACTTGGTACTTACTCAATTTTGGGTCTTGAGTTTTTCGAACCAACTATCAGGATTTGGGATTTTTTTGGTATGTTTGAAAGTTAACTCCAGTTATCTCAGAGATCATTTTCTAGTCATCTGGGGCTTCTTTGTTGGGATCATTTCTGCATGATTTTGGGATCTCTTCCAGTTGGGTCCATGTAGAGAGGCCAGAGCCAATGATCAAGGGTAGAATCATGGAGATTATCAAGTGCATGCATGAGTTCTTGCTCCATTTTTGAGTCATCTAATGCATATTTTATTCAAATCTTTGTAATGCGTGAGAATTAATTGTGTGCTAGAATAGTTTAGCTAAGCTTTAGAAGTAGTTTCTTTAATGCAAGCTTTAGTTTAGATCTACTTTCAATTTTTAGTTGCAATGAAACCCTAGCTATGAAAATAAGAGCCCAACTCTATAAATTTTAATAAAATGATGTAATGAGGGTCGACTTGATGATTAATATAACTGATACAATTGGTGCTTCATTCATGGTGTGATTTATCTACTATCTATGTGAAATTTATGAATGTGTGAATTTCTCATTCTTTTATTTCAAAGAGCCAATTGGTTGTTTAATGGTTTTAAGTTTGTGATCTCTTAGTTCAGTGTTTGCTGGTATTGTATTGCTGTGTTGTGACAAATTTTTGAGAAGATTATTATTTGGTGCTTGAAGATTAACTTCTCTCACGTGTGCACACATATTTGATGGCTTCGTGATTTGATGAGTTTTGGCTTATCATATGTTTGCATTTGTTTGAATCTATTGACGATTGCATCCATTTAGCTAAAGATTGTGACATGGTCTAATCTCTATTTTGTGCGTTTCCTCATCTTCTTAGTTATTTAATTCACATGGTGGTGTGATGCTAGCATATGTCTATTAGGTTTCTTTCAAAAATTTCATTTGAAATCTCTTGTTATCCTATATCTTCTAACCCTCTTCGCAAGTTATTTTTTAGTAGATTAATTAAACTAGTATCACTTTACCCTTAAGTCTAAAAATCGTATAAAAAAAGAGAGAACTTTGGGTTTCCTAAAGTTTGTTTTGTAGTTTTCCTTGAGAGAAGAACCAGCAAAGGCCTCCTTGTTAACAAATTCACATTTGTCTTTTGTTGAGCTATCCAAGTGGATGAGACCCAGCCAGAAGGAACCTTGAGATTGATTCCGTCAGTCTTCCAAGAGGGAAAGTTGCTCACGTAAATTCCTAGTCATTGTCTTAGTGTAAAAATGACGCTCAATAGTAATGCTAACAATAATTTTTTGGAAATTTGACTTTACTAATATTATATGACTAGTTTTGTGTTGTCATTATGGCAACAAAGTCATATTGAGTTTTGATAGTCAATACACAAGCTTTGAAGTTCATATTTTGGCTAAGTATGGTAGACGATGCAAACAATGATGTACCTGATGATTAGAGCATTGGCACACGTGTGTATAACTGAATTATGGTATGCACCCCTAGATATAAGATTTTTAATATGTTATTATTCTTAGTCTAAGAATGCAAGATCATATATGATAGTATCAAGAAGTGACAGCTAGTCTAAGTGACACTAGCAGTTCAGCGACATAACAAAATAGAGCATGAAGTCGACAGGAAAGTTTTTGTTTAGAATATATCATTTTGTTTTGTAAAGGCTATACGCCTATTGTAATAATGTTGTAAAAATGTTATTATCATTATATGTAAACATTCTTGAGCCAATTATATTGGAAGTTTTGTGTGTGTTAGGTTTTACGCCAACATAGTATTAAGTTTTGGTTGCACCTATTCAACATGTATATATATGGCATGCACCTTTGTATTTGAGAAATATAGAAGAGAATAATATTATAGTTAGTATGGAATAAATCTTTACAAGGGGTTAGAGAAACAATACACAAAGGAACTGATCAGACAGGAGTGTCAAAGCAGCAGTTCACCCTTCCAGATATAGTGTGTATCTGATTATCGGGAGGTTGTAGCCTTCTTCATTGAGAAATGTACCATCCACCCCTAATAGGGTTTGTTCTTTCAGACTCCTAACAAATTCATTGTACTCAAAATTTTAATGAATCCTCCTAATAGGGAAAAGAAACTCTAACAAGTTCATAAGACTAGCTCAATTATTTGTGGGTACTAGTTCCCACTGAGGTTTTCCTCTGGCCAAGGTTTCCCTGTAAACATATCTTGTGTTATGTGTTATGGTTGATTTTTTTCTATGCTTTTCTACTCATTTCAGTATTATAGTAATAGGGCTAAGTTTCAAGAAGTAGAAAAACATTAATTGTAGAACACTGATTCACCCCCCCTCTTTTAGTGTTCTCATTCTTAACAATTGGTATTAGAGATTTGGTCCTCTAATAGAAGTTTAACCTCTTGAAGAGATCATGGATTCAGATGAAGTGAAACATCTAAATAAAAATCTTGAAGAAAATCTTGAAGATCTTGACAGATCTAAAAAAGAAAATGAAGAGCTGAAAATGAAGGTCAATGGCTCACAAGTATTCATCAAGAAACTAATAAAAGATTTGAAAGATTGTTCAATGAATGATTTGGGAAAAATGGTCAAAAAGATGAATGAAGAAATCATGTCTCTGAAGGATCAGATTGAAAATTTGAATGAATAGTTAATTGATAGCAAGTCAACACTTGAAGAACAAATCAAAGAAAACAAACAATTGGATGAAGAACTTATGGAAGAAAACCTAAAAATCTTGGAGTTAGAGAACATCAAGAAGAAGATAGAATTTGATTTAATAGAAGCCAAGAATCATATTGACAAATTGCACACAAGTACTGATCTATTAGATTCAAAAATTTATGCACAGAAGATAAAAGGAGATTCCAGTGGTATTGGATACAATGAATCACAACTTTAAATCAATGTGATGCAAGAAATAATGAAAGCACTATAAGAATCTATAGAAGCTAAGAAGATTGAAAAGCAAGTTGAAGCTAAAGCAGAACCACCTAAACAAGAACACAAGCCAATGAATAGAACATGTTATGCCTATAACAAGCATGGCCATATAGAAAGAGATTGTAAAGAGGTAAGACCTTTCAATGGTTATTATTATTCATGCAAGCTATACATTATATATCAAATCAAAGAAGTCAGATACAAAACAATAAGAGAAATCAACCACAACAAAGTTTTAGAAGTCCTATGAACATTACATGTTAGATATGCAATTTCAATGGACACACAACTAAAGAATGTAGTATGGTAACTCACATCAATGAGCCTAGGAATATAAGGCCTCTAGTCATTTTTTACTCTTGTAACAAGGTTGGACACATCTCAAAGTTTTGCAGATCACAAGCATAAAGAAAAAAAGATCTGATAAGTCTCAAGGATCAATACTTAATGAATCTGGAGAAGTCAAGTTTTTGAAAGCTAAAAAAGATGTGAGAAAGATTTGGATGGAAGTAAAGAAATGTAATACTATTGAAAAAGTGGTAGATGCATCCACAATGGATGCTTCTTCTACTTATAGATAAATGACCCTCATGGTCATAGGGGGAGCTAGATAAGATCTAGACCCCTCCATAGCTAGTATACTCACCCTCAGAGTATGCACCTATGGTTCTAGATGTTTGGTTTCTAGTTGATGTAGTATGCAAGAGTGTATAGTCTAAATGAGAGAAGAAACTAAGTTTTGAGTTCACATTTGTAGCCCGTGTTGTAGTGATGAGCATTAATTGTAGATTTTTGATTTATAAGTCACCAAATATGTGTTATCTTCACTTTTACATTCGAGATCAAACCCTTGGAGAGCACAAGAGATTAAAGCATCAAGTGTTGAAGGAATGTAGTCATTTCATTAGTAAAGAAGAGTTATAATTGTTGGTGGAACCATAACTCAGAAACATCATTTCAAAACCCTTTTGGAACCCTATTTGAGCGTTGAAGAAAGTAAGTAATAGAAACTCCAGTAATCTTTGATGATACTAAAAGGAAGAGATACATGTTTAAGAAGCACCCATTTAAGTTAGTATTAGATGATTTAGAAGGAGAATTTTCCAAGACTCCAATAGGAGTCATGCATGTTGAAGATATTTGTGCTTACATTTATTGTAAGAAGGAATCTGTAGGAATAGAAAGAATAAGGTCACACTTGGAAACTATGGTTGATCCTGACTATACCTTCAAGAATGAATTATCCCATCTTAAAGATAGCCCTATTATTGAGTATGCAACATCATATGAATTTTATGAGTCAAAATGGATTAAGATCTTTCTCAGCAGGATACATGATGATTTGTTTTGGATTGGTGAAGTCCCTTTCCATATTATAGCTGATCTCATTCATGAGATGACAAGACTTTCTAAGGTCAGCACCCTTCTTCCAACAAGAAAAGATGTTAGAAAACAAGTTGAGAAGGCATGAAAATCTAGGAGTGACAAGCATAGCATGACCATTGAGCCCATAGAGGAGAAAGACATCAAACTCATGGCTATGATCCTTTGATACAAATTTCAATATGAAAATATATTAAATAGTGTATCCGCAACTACAATTCTAGTAGCAATAAGGATAGTGAAAGAAAATGCATAGTTTAATCTTTGTTAGATCTTGTGTGCACAATTGATAGAAAACATTAGAGCAATAAAACATGACAAGAGAAAAGTATTTAGGTTTGGCTCGCTAATCATATACATGCACTTTCACATCATTGGTAAGGGCTCTGATCTTTACCTAGACAGAAGTAAACCTACCTTGCCTCAAATTTCACTAAAGGCAACATCAAAGAGAACTCTGAAAGACTTCATGGATCTAGAGATCAAAACATTTAGAATCAAGGTTCAAAGAAGGTTCAAAATACCTGAGAAGTTAGTGGAGAAATACAAGAATACTATATGTTTTATGGTGGAAATAGATACTACATGTATGGAAGCAATTGAGCCTAGAACAAAGTGGATTCATCCACTTGGTTATGAAGTAGATGAGGATATTTTGGAAGGATATGCACAAGTCCATCTATTTGCACCAAAGGATCCCAATGAGCCTAGATGGGGCACATATGAAGAGAAGATAAAACAAGTTGATTATGTCTTGTACAGTGTAGCAACTAAGAGGAAAACATCTTAGATTATCTCTTATATTTTGATAATTCATGTTGTCACCCAAAAAGATGTAGATAAAGAAAGGGAAGCCAAGATTGCTATGAAAATTGAGAGTGCACCCTCATTTGCAGAAGTTAAAGAAGAAAAATATGATGATAATCCAAAGGAGAAGAAGAATAAGATAGGAGAGAGCACCTCTGTACCCTCAACTATAGTTGATCTGGAGTCCTCTCTATTTTTTGAGAAAAGAAAGGTGTCTAGAAGAAAGAAGAAAACCGGTGCAAGCCACCAATCCTCAATGACAACTAGAAGCAAAGTGAAGAACACTCAAGCACCTCCCGAGGTAGGATTCAGACCAAGTTTGAAATTTTTGAGATATAGAGTTGTTGATGAAGTCAGGATAGATCAAATTGGAAAATTATATGATAAATGTGGAGAGATTAATAAATTAGAAATTTATTCTATAATTATCAAGCATATCATTAAGTTCAAAAAGTCATTTTTGGAACTTAAGACAGTCATCCCTGATAATGTATGGAACATACTTGATTCATTGAAAAGACAAGCTATTGCGGAGGATATGAGAATTTGAGAGAAGACATTGGATGATAACCTTCCTATTTGTTCATTAGAATAAAAGATGATGTTGTTAAATTTGGTGAAGCCTCATCTAAGATCAAAGATCATAACCTTACACATAATGAACAAAGATTATGAGCTGATTACGAAGGAGACAGAGAAAGCATTTGAGAAAGTGTTTATGGATAGACACATGTACCCTCCTATTATTCCTGCACCCCAAGTTACTCCAGAGAAAGAAAAATAATCTAAGATTCTAAATGTACCTATTACGGGTCCACAGGATTCTATGCCCAAAGTTACAACACCCTCTGAAGCAATTGAAGCTAAAAATGTAACTATTGTGATTGATAATGTTGAAATAACCATGGTAGCCATAGATAATGATCTGGATAATTTTGAAGAAAATTTTGTAAGTACTGAAGAAGTTGAGGTCCTATGTAGTGAAGAAGCACCTATGCAGCAAGAAGAAGTCCTAGTTGAAGATATAACAGGACATGAAGATGAACCTAAAGAACAACCTTCTGTTGAGAGCCTAGTAAAGATGAAAAGTGAAAGTATGGATGTAAGTCAAAGAAAAAACTTAATTCCTAATTCTAAGCCCTCCATATCATTGTTGTCAAGATTCACTCCTGATACAACAAGTTTAGATTGATGGGGAGAAGAAGATCTAATAAAGATAAGTGTGATGGCTACATATATGGAGAAATCCAAAGAAACGAAAGTAATGAGAAACCCTCTCTTTGTAGAATCAGTCAACATGTTGAATAACTTATTGCCTGTAGATAAAAAACTGGTTAATGTTCACTTAGTAGATTATGTTACCAGTATTTTGTCAAGTTTAAAAGAAAACTTTTCCAGTCTAGAAGACTTAGCGACAAAAATTGTAGTAGATAAATACAATAAGAAAAGGTTGAATGACTTACTCAACAATTTCTCCTTAGACCTAAACTCTCTGAAGATTGGTCAAGAAATGCTAAAAGAGTTAGCAATAAAAGGAAGAAAGATGATAGCTGATTGTATGAACAAAGATAAACTCACATCAGAACATTCAAAGAAGATTCAAGAAGCAGAATATCTGATGGCAATAGTAAGTAAATCAGTTGAAGACCTCTCTCAAGACATAAATATGTGCAATAATTTTATCAAGGGCAGATAGAGAAAATAGAGAAAGCAGAGAAAGAGATTGCAAAAATAAGAGCTAGACAAGGATAGTTGAGAAATGCATTAGCACCCTCATTAGATATACTCAATCAAAACATCAAGCATATAGATGATATAATTGTTACATATGATCAAGGCTCCTTCATGGATCTAGAAAATATGGAGAATCTTACATATGCATTATGTACCCATCTTCAGACTATTGATGCACTCAAGGTATTTTGGGAGCAAGAAATAGAAAACATTTAGATTGCATATCCAGATGTATACTCCATGTAAGAACTTAAAAATTTCCTTTTTGAGCACCTTTTTCATTAATGTCAAAGGGGGAGTAGCGTTTAAAGAAGATATAATAGTATATGGTGTATAGTATAGAATTATAAGCAGTTTTTGTCAAATTTAGCAACTTCACCATATTCCTTTGTTGCCATTAATGACAAAGGGGGATATTGTTGGAAAGTTGAATTTACTAATATTATATGAATATTTTTGTGTTTTCATTATGGAAACAAAGTCATATGGAGTTTTGATAGTCAGTGCACAAGCTTTGAAGTTCATATTTTGGGTAAGTATGGCAGAAAGTGCAAACAATAATGTACTTGATGATCAGAGCATCGGTGCACATGTGTGATCGACTTATGGTATGCACCCTTGGATATAATATTTTGAATATGTTATTATGCTTATTATAAGAAGGAAAGATTAGATGTGCTAGTATTGCGAAGTTACAACCAGTCTAAGCAACACTAGTAGTTCATCGATAGAACATAACAAAGCATGAAGCCGATAGAAAAGTTTTTGTTTACCGTATATCATTTTGTTTTGTAAAGGATATGCACCTATTGTAATAATGTTGTAAACATGTTATTATCATTATATGTAAACATTCTTTAGCCAATTATATTGGAAGCATTGTGTGTGCTAGATTTTAGGCCGACATAGTATTAAGTTTTGTTTGCACCTATTCAGCATGTATATATATGACACACACCTTTTTATTTGAGATATACAGAAGTAGAGAGAAGAGAATAAGTATGTGAAGTATATAGAAGAGAAGAATATTATAGTCATTATGGAATAAAGCTTTACAAAAGGTTAGAGAAATAGTGCACAAAAGGAACTGATCAGATAGAAGTTTCAAAGCAGCAGTTCACCCTTCCAGATATAGTACATGTATCTGAATATCAGGAGGTTGTAGCCTTCTTCATTGAGTAGTGTGCTCTGGTAGTGTTCCATCCACCTCTAACAAGGTTTGTTCTTTTAGACTCCTAATAGAGTCATTGTACTCAGCATTGTAATGAATTCTCCTAACAGGGTGAAGGAACTCTAACAAGGTCATAAGACTAGTGAAATTATTCATGCGTAATAATTCCCACTAGGGTTTTCCTCTAGCCAAGGTTTCCCCGTAAACATATCTTGTATTATGTGTTATGGTTGATTATTTTCTATGCTTTTCTATTCATTTCATTATTATAATAAATGAGCTAATTTTCAAGAAGGAGAAAAATATTAATTGTAGAACACTAATTCACCCCCCACCTCTCAATGTTCCCATTCTTAACACAATTTGTATTTAAGAACTAGTGAAGATGGAGTTTTGATAATATAAGTCTTTGTTGATGATATTATCTTTGGAGGTAATGATGATCTATGTGAGAAATTTTCTAAATAGATGGAAAATGAATTTGAAATGTCCATGATTGGCGAAATGAAATTCTTTCTTTGACTACAAATAAATCAAACTAAAGATGGAATTTTTATTTCTCAGACTAAATATCTTAAAGAAATGTTGAAAAAGTTTGCAATGGAGGACTGTAAACCATTTGGTACACCCATGGTAACTAGTAATAAGCTGATAGTTGATGGTGAATCAAAGTGTTTTTTTTAGACCAAGTACATATTAATGGTTGGAGGATTACAATATCTGACTCACACCTAACTAGATATTGCTAATGTTGTTGGTATTGTGGCTAAATATCAGGTGAAACCTAAAGATATACACCTAGCTTCTATGAAAAGGATACCAAGATATCTAAAGGAACAATAGACTATGGTTTATGGTATGATAGAAATGATAGCTTTGAACTTCATGCTTATACTGATGCTGATTAGGCAGGAAACATTGATGACAGAAAAAATACTAGTGGTGGTGAATTTTTTGATGAACTATAACTGATTTAGAACCTAATTGAAGATCTATGATTAGAGATCACCAAGTTTCTAATTAGATATGTAATATGATTAAATTAGTAATATGTTGTCATTAATGTCAACCAATTTGACAACACTTATTTTGTAAGCTACTATACTAAAACATTTGTAGAAAAGGAGTAAAAGAGATGAAGAAGAGAAATATCTACATGAGGAAGATGCATATGATAGATGAGGATAAAGAATACATTGAGTAACTTGTTGATGAGTCTATGACCTTATGTGATTAACTTGATTATGTTTCATTCATCTATGACGAGGAAAAGAGCTGAAAGATGCAAGGCAATGTGGTTGGTTGATGAAGCATTACAGTATACACCGAGTAGTGTAGTGTATACTGAGCATAGTATAAACTGAGCTTGTGTTCACTGATGCATTTCTTTGTTAACTGAGTAGGAGAAAAAAACTAAATGATTAGTTTATCTGATAAGGATTGATGAGCTAGAAAGTACATTGAAATTAGTGATGGAGATAATGTTTGTTATGAAGATCAACAACTAGCATAATTCAAGGAAGATCTAAAGGAGGAAAACAAAATGTTTTATTGGCACAACTACCAAGGAAGGTTTAAGTGGCAAAATGGATGAAGGAGAATAAGAAGAAAAATCTAATGGAGGAAAAGAAAATGGTTTACTTGTCTATTTAAGAGATCAAAGTTTCCTTATGAAACTAATGCCAGAAGGAGTATAGAATTATCGCATGAACAAACCTCATGTATGCCTGATCAAACTGGTTAAGGAGAACTAAACTGCAGATTTTACCGAGCATTAGAAAGCCATTACCAAGTGATAGTAAGTCATTGAATATTGTTGATAAAGAATTGTAATACTGATCAGATGATTTGATTGACCATAAAGTAGATCTAAACATCTGTAATTGAAGTTGTATTGTAATTAGATCAAAATATTGTTACATTTTAACCATTGTAAATAGAGAAATCTCTTAACAAAGTGGACTTGAAAGTCTTATATGTGTCATTCATAGAATGAGCATTGTTATCCTATCAACCCCATAGTGAATGCTATTTGGATGATAACGGTTGGTCTAAAATCCTTGAACAAGATCACACCTAACAGTGTGTTTGTAACCTTTAATAGGGTTGGGTCTTCACCGACCTCACTTAAGAAGAGTGAACATTTTTGGGTTGCCGGTCCCAAGTGGTTTTTCCCTTCACAGGGTTTCCACATTAAATATTTTTTGTTATGTGTTCATTGTGGTGATTTTTTGTTATCATACTTTACATATTACATGTTAGATTTGGTCAGTAATCATTAGTTGTTAATTGACTGGTAATCGATAAAAGCACAAACAGTAAAGTATTTTATGTTACTGAGCTGTAGAAGTTTAAGGAGATTGTTTTGGATTATACATTTTGATTTGGGATTGTGGATAATTGATTCACCCCCCTCTCAGTTATTCTAACATTTTTCCTTAGGAAAAATTTGATTTCATGGCTAAGTAAGAAGCAAGATTGTATAGCTCAATCTACTACTGCTATAAATTGCACACAAATTGTTTGGATGAAGCAAATGTTGAAAGACATTGGAATATATTTTGATGAGCCTATGGTTATCCATTGTGATAACACTAGTATAGTGAATATGTCAAATAATATGGTGATGCACTCTAAAACTAAACATATTTCTATCAAATATCACTTCTTGAGGGACAAGGTGGTAGAGAAGGAAATAAAGTTAGAGTATATTAGTACAAAGGAACATATTGCACACATCTTCAGAAAGCCATTTCCAAAAGATACCTTTGAATATCTTAGAGGTATACTTGGGGTTCAGGCCCCCCCTAGTCAGAATTAAATGATGTAGGGATGCATCAATCCAGAGGTTTTTAGAGCCTTGTCATAAGTTGGACTGGATGTAGGGATCTACTCTTCGGGGGGAGTGATTGTGGAAGAAAGGTGCTGAAGGATAATTAATGACTCATGGCACCCTTTTCCATTGTTGTCAAAGGGGGATTGTTTCTATGAGAAAATCCCTACTACATGGGGAGATTGTATAAAGGAATACTATGAGAGTACTATTTGGTTACAAAGGTTTGGATTGATATAACTTTGGGATGATGGATTTTCCCACATGTTGACATCAATGCCAAAGGGGGAGATTGTTGGATATTGCTAATGCATAGGGTGGTGATTGATACATTTTATATGTTTAATCACTAAATTACTGAATGGGAAGTCATACTATTGTCATTTGTGGTTTGTCATTGATGTCAACATATATTTTTGTAAAGAGTACAAGTTGATTATGATAATGTAAAGACATTGTATAGATGTTTCAAAATGTGTGAAGATAGAAGCAAGTACAGGAAGTTTTTGTGATCTTACATCCTAGATCACATCATGTAATGTTGCATATTAGGAGCATTAAAAATGTTTTGGTGAAGACTACTTACTGGATAGTGACAGTGGAAGTTGACAGAGTGAGTCTTTGTGTTTCTGGTATATCTTAAAAAAGGTATGGATTAGGTGTATGTGAGCTTAAGAGATGAAAGAAAAGGAAATGAAGGATTTTCATTGGTCAGCGCAAGGCATAGAATGATGGATGACATTAGCTATGGCATGTGATCTGGAGAAGACTTATTTGGGAGCTGACTTCAGAGGTGTAACATGCATTTTGTTTAGAAAATGTAAATTAAAGATGTCATACCTTAATTTTTGTAATGAAATCATTGTATACTTATCTTAGGTACCATGTGTATCTTAGCAAGAGTATATGTAAATAGGAAAGCCTAATGGGCCGACCTAATCATGTAGAATGTAATAGGGTATATATGTAAGATCTTTTCTTTGGAAAAGATATGGTGAGAATATATGTGATGTAAAGAAGATTGTAAAAGTTTTCAGCTTGTGTTTGCTAGATGTATAGTAGAGGATTACTAGTGATCTTCATTGGAACTAATCAAGAAAAGATAGTTGTTGTTAGACAGTTCAAAAGATTGTGTATTTCTTCATATACAATTGTTGTGAATAGTGAGTTTTGAAGGTGGATTTAACCTTCTTTTGGCAGTGAGCTTGGGTAGTAAACCCCCTTTCTTTTCTTGACTCCTAATAGGGTTTTTCCTCTAACAAGGACTATGTACTGTAATGTTTTAACAAGCTCCTAACAGGGATAAATCTTCTAACAAGGATACTATACTCTCAGTACATTATTTGTGGGTGCCAATTCCCACAGGGTTTTTTACCTTTAACGGGGTTTCCCCGAGACCAAAATATTGTGTTATTGTGTTGGCATTCATTATGTTCATTGGATCTGATATTCTTGTTATTCAAAGTTTAAAGTATAATATTCTATCATCCAACTGATTCACCCCCCTCTCAATTGTATTGTGAACTATTATTCCTAATAGATGGCTGACCGTGGAGATCACATAAGCATGTATATGAGCTTAGCATATCGAGAAGCCACTCATAGATTACCATATAAAGACCTTCATCTTCTCATCATAGATTAGAGAGACCTAGGAGCCATCAACCACCAAAGCATAGGGATAGAGAGAGTGATAGATAGGGCATTGTGCCACATATGTATCAAACTCAAAAGAATTTATAAATGACAAACTCTATTTTCTAGTTAGTTCTGTGATTGATTACTATATTTTCACCAATAACATGAAACTTAATAGAAAGAAAGAATCTGTATAAATGTATTCAAATGTAATTTTCTAAAATCACATAACCTATAAAGAAAACATAGCTATTTTATAAGGAATACATAAATACACAAGGAAAGAGAGATGTACTAGGGATAATAACATTTGAGATGCATAATATTGATAAGTTCCTTAAAAGGCATGCATCCATATCAGCAACTTTGTAAGCACCTAAACCAAAGTCCTCAATTACAACAAAATGTCCAAGTCAATTATGGGTAAACTTTCCTTTTTCACCAAGTAAAGCATTCACATTTATTTGATTCTCATATAATACTAAATCACCCACTCAAAATGATCATTCAATTACCTTATGATTATACTACATCTGAATTGATTTATGATAAGCCTTTATATGTTCCAAAGTATTTATTCATTGTTTATCCAACATTTCTAATTCTTGTAATCGTTGTTCTCAAAATGTATCTTTGTCAATTATCCCATAAAATAAAACACATAAAGAAGGTATTTCCAATTCCAAAGGCATAATAGCATCGGTACCATAGACAAGATTATAAGGAGAACTACACATGGCAGTACGAACACTAGTCCTATAAGCCCATAAAAAATAGATAAGTTGGTTATGAGAATCTTTCACATGCTTATTAACTATTTTCCTCATAATTTGTTCAATGAATTTATTTGATGCTTCATCTTGACCATTAGATTGAGGATAATAAGGAGTTGAAAATTTATGTTGAATTCGATATTTCTCCAAGAATTTTGTGACTTATTTATTCTTAAAAGAGGTACCGTTATCTGAAACTATCATCAGGGGAATACCAAGTCGTGTTATAATATTGTTAAAAATGAAATCACAAATAACATCAACAGTAGTTGAACAAAGAGGGACAAGTTCCACCCACTTCATAAAGTAATTTGTAGTTGTTAGGATGTACGTATGTCCTTGAGAAGAAGCTGGTGAGATTTTTCCAATAAGATCAAAACCCCAAATACTAAAAGGCCATGGAGAAAATTGATTACGAAGCTCATGAGAAGGAGCATGAATCAAATTACTATGTTGTTGACATTGAGGACATTTCTTAACAAACATGAAAGAATTATGTTCCATTGTTTGCCAATAATATCCCACTCTAAGAAGTTTATTGACTAAAGATTTTCCACCAAAATGTCCCCCACAAGAACTAGAATGAGCTTCTACCAAAGCTACTAGAATTTTAGTTCTACCAAGACATCTTAATAGAAAACCATCATAAGAGCATTTGTAAAGTGTATCTCCTAAAATGATATAATGTGATGCAAGCTTCCTAATACGATTACACATGTTCCTTGTTGCTAATTCAGGAAAAGTACCATCTTTTAAAAAATGAAAGATATGAGAATACCACTCATCCAAATGCAAATGGAAATAATAAGAGGTAACCTTATTAGAAATTATAGGGTTTTTAAGAGTATGTATAGTAAATTGAAAATTTTTAGTGTTATTATCAAGACAAACCAAAGAAGCTATACTTGCCATGGCATGCGCATGTCGATTATCTTTCCTAGGTAAAGTTTGAATCGTACAAGAAGAGAATTGTGAGAGAACATCAAGAGCCAAATCTCTATATTGTGTCATTTTATCATTCTTAGTATGATAACCTCCTTTAATTTGTTCCAAAATCAATTGTGAATCTCCATAAATTTCCAATTTTTTAATGTTAAAGGATGAAGTTTCTTGTAAGCCACCTATAAGAGCTTCATACTTCGCAATATTATTAGTACAAGGAAAATTCAATTTATATGATAGAGTGATCAAATTTTTCATAGGAGGGATCAAGATAATGCCAACACCAAAACCTGTCTTACATCTAGATTTGTCAAAATATAATTCCCAAACATCATCTTGTTTAATAGCTAGAATGTTTTCATTAGAGAATTATATTTAAGTAAAGTATGTATTGAAATGAGGACAAGGAGCTTCAACTAAATAATTTGTTAAAGCTTGTCCCTTAATTGACTTTTGAGAAATGAAATTAAGATCAAATTTCATAAGTAACATCACCCACTTTGCAAGATGGCTAGAGAGATCAATTTTTAAGAAAAGATGTTTCAAAGGATCAAATGTAACAATCACATTGACTTCAACATTTAATAGATAATGCCTCAGTTTCTAACAAGAATAAACTAAAGCTAAGCATTGTCTTTCCAAATCTATATATCTTGTTTTGTAATCAAGTAAAGTCTGACTAATATAGTACATGGGTCTTTCTTTACCTTCACTATCATGCTAAGTCAACAACACACTCACCACATTTAGAGTGGTTGAAGTATATAGATAAAAGGGTTTATCAAATTGAGCAGGTTGTAAAGTAGGAGGATTGGTGAGATACTCCTTAAATTCCTCAAAGGATTGTTTACATTCTTCATTCCAAGAGAAAGTCGTATCCTTTCTAAGAAAGGAAGTAAAATAAATAGTTCTATCAACTAAGTTGGAAACAAAGCAACAAATAGTTTGAATTTTTCCTTCTAAACTTCATAACTGAGAAATGTTCTTAGGAGGAGGAATATTAATAATAGCTTCAATCTTTTTAGTATCTACCTCTATGCCTCTCTTAGAGATTATAAACCCTAATAATTTTGTTAGTAAGTAAAGATCCCCAAGATAACTGAGAGGGGGGGGATGAATTAGTTATCATATAATTTATCTATTCAACATATTTAAACAATATAATCAATGTACTGATCAACCATAGAAAGATAATCATACACAATTGCACAATAACACAAGATATGTTAACTAGGGAACCTCTTGAAAAGAGTAAACCCTGGTGGGAATGATGCCCAAAAAATGATGCACTAATATGAAAGTTCCTTGTTAGAGGATGGACCCTGTTAGGAGTCTTATGAAATACATTCAGTACATATAAATCCCTGTTAGTATATTTTGAATCCCTGTTAAAAGATTCTAACCCAGTTAAGAGTTTATGGAAGAAAGGACCCGCTGCCCAAACAGCTTCAAGGCAAGATCTCTAAACCCATTGTCCAAAAGATCTTAGAATTATTCAATAGAATAATATGACATATATTACCTCCTTCACACTATGCCAAAACTACACTCTCTGCTACACAAGATCACAATTCCAGATCTCTATACTCACAAGTCTTCCTTCATCATTGAATTAGCTCTTTTCTTCACTTCATGCATATATTCGCATCTCAATCTTCATAGTACACATTACAATAAGGAAAAAATTCATTCTTATATACCAAACTCAAATAATTACAAATGAGTCGGTCCTTAATTATAAAATAATAAATTCTACACGCTACACATAGAATTCACATAAAACTGTCAGATTCTAGTTACTGTAACTTTCTCCAAACATATCCTCAAAGTTTGCACTATGAACCACATCATCATTAATGAGTCTCCAACATCTCTTTAACTACACAAAATCAGATTCCATCCCAGCTAAGAGATATCCTCCGATTTCTGAACATCGCTACACAGAAACACTATCTAAACACTGCTTTCACCAAAATGCTCATAACTCTTACAAATGAATGAATTTATTTTTGCACTATTAACCATAGGTTAATAACAAACCAAAGAACATACCATCAATTGTGCAAAATCTAATCTACAATACAACATGTGTGCAAAAAAAAATTGTACCTCCTTTCGTGCTAATATCCAGAATATCACTGTGTTGACATCAATGACAATCCAAGTCATGAATGCAACAACAACTGCTACAGAATGACTGGCAAAACACTTTTCATTCATTCCTAACAATCTCCCCCATTGGCATTGATGGAAAAATAGATGAAAAACATCCAATGTTCCAAAAATCCAATACTGCAACATCACTGTAAAATATCAAATCAAATCTTGCTTCGTTTTCCTATTCAGCTCTCTCATACAATCCACAATGTTTTTCATATATATCTCTCCCCAATTGACATCAATGATAGAAATTCTATCACTAAGTCAAGAACAACTTAATGTCAAAAGACACTTTTAAGAAGAATACAATAACAAGAGTCCTCATGACTCAGCTCATAAACTCCCCCATAGAGGAAGTTCCAACATCCAATCCAGAAGAAAGATAGGGCTCATATACCACTGGACGGATGCAATCATCTACATCAATTCTCAAAAATAGGTTGGGGAATAACCCCAAGCATACCTCTTAAATACACAAATGTATCCTTAGGTAAAGGCTTTGTAAATATATCTGCTATCTCCTCCTTTGTACTTATGTACTCCAATCTTACTTTTTTTTCTGCAACTTTCTCTCTTACAACATGATACTTGATCTCAATATGTTTAGTCTTAGAATGTAAAATAGGATTTTTTGACATACTCACTATAATGGTGTTATCACAATGTATAACAACAAGCTCATCAAATTTTATTCCAATATCCTTCAACATATGCTTCATCCAAATAATCTGATTACAATTATTTGCTGCTGCAACATATTCTACTTCTGTTGTGCTTTGTGAAGTACAATTCTACTTCTTACTTAGCCAAGAGACCAATTTACCTCCAAGAAAAAAGGCTCCACCACTGGTGCTTTTCTTTTCATCAACGTTGCCTCCCTAATCTGCATCAGTATAGGCACATAAGGTAAAATCATCAGAATTCTCATACCATAATCCATAATCCATTCATCCTTTCAGATATCTCAGTATCCTCTTTACTACCGCATAATGTGATTCTCTAGGTTCTGCTTGAAATCTTGCTACAATCCCCACTAAATGTGTTATATCAGGTCTTGTATGTGTCAAGTACTATAATCCTCCAATCATAGATCTATACTTTTTCTGCTCAACTGCTGGTGTCTCATCTTTGCTAGATAACTTATGTCTGGTTACCATAGGTGTTCCAAAAGGTTTATAATCTTCCATTCCAAATATTTTCAATAAGTCATTCAAATACTTAGTTTGACTTACAGATATACCTTCCTTGCTTTGTGTTATCTGTAATCTCAAAAAATATTTCATTTCTCTAATCATGCTCATCTCAAATTCAGTCTTCATTTCATCTGCAAATTTGTCACTAGCTTCATCTTCTCCTCCAAAGATAATATCATCAACAAATATAACTATAACCAACAAACCATTCTCAATTTCTTTTGTGTATAAGTTACTATCTGTTGTTCCTTTTATAAATCCCACTTTCAATAAATACTTATCCAATCTTGCATACCAGGTTCTAGGTGCTTGTTTTAATCCATATAAAGCTTTCTTTAACTTACATACCATATCTCCTTCTTGTGTCAAAGGAAAACCTTCAAGCTTCTCAATGTAGACTTCTTCTTCCAATTCACCATTCAAAAATGATGACTTCACATCCATCTAATACACTTTGAATTTCTTGTAAGTTGCATATGCTAGAAACATTCTCACTGCTTCAAGTCTGGCCATAGGTGCAAAAGTTTCTTCATAGTTAATTCCTTCTTGTTGTGAATATCCTTTACATACCAATCTTGCTTTGTTTCTTATCACTTCTCCTTGTTCATTCATCTTGTTTCTGAATACCCACTTTGTTCCAATCACATTCTTGTCTTCAGGTCTAGGGACCAATTCCCATGTCTTGTTTTTTTCAATCTACTCTAGTTCTTCTTTCATAGCATTGATCCAATGTTCATCTTCACAAGCTTCATTAGTAGTCTTAGGTTCAATTTGAGAAATCAAACATAAATATACCTTATTCCAAGTCAAAACTCCTCTATCTAAACTTCCAATAACTTTATCAATAGGGTGATGTCTTGAAGTATACCTGTTAGGTGTCATAGTTACTGATCTTGTTCCGACTGTAGATTCTTCTCTGCTTTCTGTTGGAAACAATTGTCTGAAGGAAATTGCTACTCAATTATGTATTGTCTTTGATGTCACACTATGTCATAGTCCGCAGCAATCTGCCTCTACCGAGCTCAGTCGGTCTGCTAGACAGGGATATTAGTGCTTACCGAGTCCACTCGGTTATCGAAGAAAAGCAGTGTTCACCGAGTTCACTCGGTTTTCGAAGAAAGTTTAGTGTTTACCGAGTTCACTCGGTTGTCGAAGAAAGTTTAGTGTTTACCGAGTTCAGTCGGTCATCGAGGAAAGTTAGTATTTACCGAGTTCAGTTGGTTATCAAAGGTAAAGGATTGTTGGTGTTTATCGAGTTCCCTCGGTCTCCGAAAAATTATAAAAAGATATGGTCACCGAGCACTGTCGGCCCTTGAAGGATTTTTGCAAATAGAGTTTACTTAATTCAGCCGACTGTTATACTAAATAGTGTCGATTTGACTAATCCAAAATCATATAAATAAAAGGTCAAATGTGAAAGTAATAAGAATACAGTAGAAGATTTACAGAAGAAAAGAAGGAAAGATATATGCGAATTTGTGAAGGATGGTCAGATATCCTTGAGGAGCAGCAGAGATTTATTCGATCAGAGAGGATCAGACTTATGCAGAACAGAGATCTGTAATCAGCAAGACAGTTGCATTATTATACAGGTCACTTTTTCATTGTTACCTTCTTATCATTGTAACAGTGAATTCTAAATCTCTTAACCGAGTTGGTTTAACAGCCATAATATAAATCCTCTAACAAGGTGACAATTCCATTGAATTGGTTTCAAGACCTCTTACCAGGCCACTCTTAGCAGGGTTTTTTAAATCCTCTAACAAGGTCACACCTAACAGTGTGTTTTGTAACCTTTTACCGGGTTGGCTTCTAACCGGGCATCACTTCAGAAAAGTGAAAATCAGTATCTAGATACATTGGTGGTTTTTCCCATATTGGGTTTCCACGTTAAATCTTGTGTCTCTTGTGTTCTTAATTGCTTCCTCAATCATTTACATGCACTGATGAATATCTAAAGATAATATTGCTAATACTTTCTGCATCTTCAAAGTTACTGCAATCTATTTACTGAGTGCTAAAACAGACAACATTGTTAAGATATCTTAAAGGATCTGCAAAGAATTAATTAGGAAGTGTTTTTATGGTTGACTGATTCACCCCCCCCCTCTCAGTCACTTCATCCATATTCCATCAATTGGTATCAGAGCATTTGGTGCTTGCAGGAAGGGTTTCAAAGACCTAAGCTAAAGATCAGGATGTCTTACAAGAGGGAAATTCCAAAGCTTAACAGAGATAACTTTTCAGCATGGCAAGGTCTCATGTGACTTCATCTGGCTTCCATTGGTGATTCAGGATGCAAATACATTGATGAAGAGTATACAATTCCTAATGGCGCATTAACTGTTGAAGACATTGCAGATAAAAAGACTCACAACACCATGATGATAGACATTGCATCTGCTCTCAGCTATGAAGAATTTGATGATATTAAAGACTGCACTACTGCATATGAAATGTGGGTGGCACTGAAGAAAATATATGGTGGTGATGCAAATGTGAAGAGAGCCAAAGCAGAAAGCCTAAGAGGACAGTTTGACAAGATGAATATGAAGGAAGATGAAAACATTGCAAAATATGTTGAAAGAATCAAAGCAAGTGTAAGTGCAATTAGAGCTTCTGGAGGAACAATCTCAGATGAGACTGTTATAAGTAAGGTACTCAGAACACTACTCCCTATCTATGCAATAAGAGTATCAGCTATTCAAGAAAGAAGATGTGAAGCAAACCATAGTATAACCTTGGATGCTCTAGTTGGAAGATTGACAGCTTTTGAATTAGACAACTATGACAACTATGTTCGTAGTTCCAAAAATATTGAATCAGCATTTGAGGCCAAGGTTTCACTAAAGAAGAACAAGAAAATTAAAGAAGTTCAGACAGACAGTGAAGAAGAATCAAAAGAAAGTTCTGATAGTGATCTTGAAATTGTAGAAGCATTACTTGCAAAGAAGTACTCTAGAGGGAAAGGTAAGTATAAAGGTAAAACTCCTTTAATCTATTTTTCATGTGAAGAAATTGGACATATTGCAGCTAGGTGCCCAAACAAGCAAGTCAAAGAAGAAAAGAGAAGTCACAAGTACTATGGCAAAAAGAATTTCAAATCATACAAGGATAAAGGTAAGAAATCATGTTTTATGGCTAAAGATTCTGATGATAGTGAAGAAGAAATTGTCTTTATTGCTATAAAAGATGAATCTGATGATGATGAAGATAAGATGGCACTTATTTCTCATATAAGCAAAGATGATATATGGATAATAGACAGCGGATGTTCACACCACATGACTGGTGACAAAACAAAATTTGATTATCTAGAAGACTGTGACAATGGTAATGTAAGATTTGGAAACAATGAACCTTGTTGTATAAAAGGAAAAGGAAGAATCTCATTAAACAAAGAACTCATATGTGATAATGCTTACTGGGTTGAAGGACTAAAACATAATCTTCTAAGTGTAGCACAGCTAATCAACACTGGTTTCAAGGTTGAATTCATGAATGGTCAAGCAAGACTGCTGGATGGAAAAGGAAAACTCATTGGATCAGGCAAACAAACAAAAGGTAACTTATTTTATCTTGATCTCAATGAATATTCATGCTTTATTGCTCAAATAGAAGAAAGTTGGCTATGGCACAAAAGGTTATGTCATGTGAATTTTGATAACATGATAAAAATAAGCAAATTCAAGAAGGTTAGAGGCATTCCTACTTTGAAGAAACCTGACACTGGTCTATGTAAGAATTGTCAGATTGGCAAAATGAGTAAAACTAGTTTCAAGAGTAAGAACTATCAGTCTAAAGAAATTTTGGAAATTGTACATACTGATTTATGTGGACCTATTGGAATACAAAGCTATACTGGAGATAAATTCTTTATTCTTTTCGTTGATGATTATTCTAGAATGATGACTGTTATGTATTTAAGAGAAAAATCAGAGGCATTTGAAAAGTTCAAATGGTACTTAGCAAGAGTAGAAAAAGAAACAGGGAAAAGATTGAAATGCTTAAGATCAGACAGAGGTGGTGAATTCATCTCCCATGATTTTAACAACTTCTACATTGAAAGAGGAATCAAAAGGCAGGTATCAGCTCCTAGAACTCCTGAGCAGAATGGAATAGCAGAAAGAAGAAACAGATCTATTATGGATTGTGCAAGGACTCTAATGATAGAAAAGAACATCGCTATAAAGTACTGGAAGGAAGCTATCAGCACTGCAGTTCATACCTTGAACCGAGTACAACTAAAGAAAGACACATTCAAAACTCCTTATGAATTATGGTATGGCTATAAACCTAATGTAAGTTACATGAAAATATTTGGTAGCAAGTGTTATATCTTAAAAGAATCCAGAAGAAATAAATTTGATGTGAAAAGTGATGAAGGAATATTCCTAGGATATTCTAGCAAAAGCAAGGCATACAAATGTCTGAACTTATCTACTCACAAAGTCATAGAAATTATACATGTGAAATTTGATGAGTTTGCAGAAAAGACTGAGGAAGAAAGCAAAAGGGAACCTGAAAACTACAAAAGATTCGTTTACATTGAACCTGAAACATTGACAGACACAACTATCAATAAGGAAGCTATATCTACCGAGCCGAGCACAGTTACCGAGTCACAGGAAGAAGTTCAAACCGAGTCACAGGAAGAAGTTCAAACCGAGTCACAGGAAGAAATTCAGACCGAGTCTCAGCCTGAAGCTACCGAGCAAATATCTACCGAGCCCGAGCAACCTGAAGAAGAGATCCTAGAAGACAACAGCATGAATCATTCAAAAGGCAAGGAACCTATACTAGCCAAATATGTCAGAAGACATCATACACCAGATCAAATCATTGGAAACAAATCAGATGGTACTATGACAAGAAGCAAGCTAAAAGGTACATGTCTACTTACTGATTTTGAACCTAGAAATATCAAAGATGGATTGGAGAATGAAAGTTGGATTAAAGCAATGAATGAAGAATTAGAACAAATACAAAAGAACAAAACTTGGACTCTTGTACCTAGACCTAAAGATAAGAATGTAATTGGAACAAAATGGGTATTCAGAAATAAACTGAATGAAGATGGTCAAGTATCTAGAAACAAAGCTAGACTGGTATGTAAAGGTTATTCTCAAGAAGAAGGTATAGATTATGGAGAAACTTTTTCTCCTATTGCAAGATTAGAAGGTGTAAGAACTCTACTTGCTTATGCGGCGCACAAAGGATTTAAGGTATATCAGATGGATATAAAATCTGCATTTCTCAATGGAATTCTTGATGAAGAAGTCTACATTGAACAACCTGAAGGTTTTGTTGATCCAGACAAAAGGGACATGGTCTGCAGGTTACACAAAGCATTGTATGGTTTAAAACAAGCTCCTAGAGCATGGTATGAAAGACTCCATAACTATTTGATCCAGATTAATTTCAAAAGAGCTAATGATAACAGCAATCTGTATATTAAAGAAGGACCAGATGACAAAATTGTATTGGCAGAAATATTTGTGGATGATACTATATTTACAGGGAATGAGGATCAGTGCAAAGAATTTTTAGAGCAAATGAACAGAGAATTTGAAATGTCTATGTTTGGTTTAATAAAATTCTTTGTTGGTCTTCAAATTCAGCAAAGCAAGAATGGTATATACATTACTCAATCCAAATATATTAAGGAGATACTTAAGAAGTTTGGAATGGAAGATTCAAAACCAGTTGGTACACCCATGTGTACTGGACTAAAACTTACCAAAAATGATGATTCAAAAGAAGTTGATCAGACCCTATACCGATCTATGATTGGAAAATTGCAGTATGTGGTACATACAAGACCTGATATTGCCTTAGCAGTCGGTATTGTAGCTAGATTCTCAGCAAAACCTAAGGAAAATCACATGATGGCAATCAAAAGAATCTTAAGATACTTAAGAGGAACTGAAGAGTATGGTTTGTGGTATAAATTTGGAGGCAATCTAGACTTGAAAGTGTTTACTGATGCTGATTGGGCAGGAAACATTGATGACAGAAAAAGCACAAGTGGTGCAGCATTTTTTCTTGGAAAAAGACTGGTATCCTGGACTAGTAAAAAGCAGAATTGTACATCTCAATCCACAGCCGAAGCAGAATATGTTGCTGCTGCAATAAACTGTTCAAATATTGTTTGGTTTAAACAGCTATTAGAAGGTATGAAGGTTGAAATCAAAGAACCAGTTGTTATATTTTGTGACAATACCAGTGCAATAAACATTTCTAAAAATCCAGTGATGCATTCCAAAACCAAGCACATTGCTATTAAATATCACTTTGTCAGAGAATTGGTGCAGGACAAGGAAATCAGATTAGAATATATTCATACAAAAGAATAGATTGCAGACATTTTTACCAAACCATTACCTAAGGATGCATTTGTGTATCTAAGAGGTAAGTTAGGGGTCATTCCCCTATCCGAGGCTCACTAAATACAGTTTTAGTGATGCATCAACCAGAACATGATTGAAAATCAACCTGTTGATGCAGCATATTAAAGGAATCATTGCATATGAATCAGTACTTGAGGTACATTAATTCTCACCGGTAATATGTGAATTGTCTTTGGCATGTGTTGTCAAAGAGGGAGTGTTTGCTATGTCTTTGCTATTACTTCAAGAAATTTTAAAATAGTCAGAAGGAAGAATTTTCAGGATACAGGAAGTTTGCTGACAGAGGGAGATTTGAATCCAAACCGAGCTAACTCTTTCAAATTTCTTATGCTATGACATATTGTGTTGCCATCAATACCAAAGAGGGAGATTGTTGGAAACAATTGTCTGAAGGAAATTGCTACTTAATTATGTATTGTCTTTGATGTCACACTATGTCATAGTCCGCAGCAATCTGCCTCTACCGAGCTCAGTCGGTCTGCCAGACAGGGATATTAGTGCTTACCGAGTCCACTCGATTATCGAAGAAAATTAGTGTTCACTGAGTTCACTCGGTTGTCGAAGAAAGTTTAGTGTTTACCGAGTTCACTCGGTTGTCGAAGAAAGTTTAGTGTTTACCGAGTTCAGTCGGTCATCGAGGAAAGTTAGTATTTACCGAGTTCAGTCGGTTATCAAAGGTAAAGGATTGTTGGTGTTTACCGAGTTCCCTCGGTCTCCGAAAAATTATAAAAAGATATGGTCACTGAGCACTGTCGGCCCTTGAAGGATTTTTGCAAATAGAGTTTACTTAATTCAGCCGACTATTATACTAAATAGTGTTGATTTGACTAATCCAAAATCATATAAATAAAAGGTCAAATGTGAAAAGTAATAAGAATACAACAGAAGATTTACAGAAGAAAAGAAGGAAAGATATATGCAAATTTGTGAAGGATGGTCAGATATCCTTGAGGAGCAGTAGAGATTTATTCGATCAGAGAGGATCAGACTTATGCAGAATAGAGATCTGTAATCAGCAAGACAGTTGCATTATTATACAGTTCACTTTTTCATTGTTACCTTCTTATCATTGTAACAGTGAATTCTAAATCTCTTAACCGAGTTGGTTTAACAGCCATAATATAAATCCTCTAACAAGGTGACAATTCCATTGAATTGTTTTCAAGACCTCTTACCAGGCCACTCCTAGCAGGGTGTTTTAAATCCTCTAACAAGGTCACACCTAACAGTGTGTTTTGTAACCTTTTACCGGGTTGGCTTCTAACCGGGCATCACTTCAGAAAAGTGAAAATCAGTATCTAGATACATTGGTGGTTTTTCCCATATTGGGTTTCCACGTTAAATCTTGTGTCTCTTGTGTTCTTAATTGCTTCCTCAATCATTTACATGCACTGATGAATATCTAAAGATAATATTGCTAATACTTTCTGCATCTTCAAAGTTACTGCAATCTATTTACTGAGTGCTAAAACAGACAACATTGTTAAGATATCTTAAAGGATCTGCAAAGAATTAATTAGGAAGTGTTTTTATGGTTGACTGATTCACCCCCCCCCCCTCTCAGTCACTTCATCCATATTCCATCACTTTCTTCTCTATTTTCTTCTTTGTTTCCTTCTCTGTCTTCTGCAGTATGACTTTCATTCAGCAAATCACTGTTAGTTTCAAAAAATAATTCTACATTTTCAATGTTAGGCTGAGGTTGTGCTTCTCCATCAGATTCATAATCAAGCATTCTTTCCTAAATTTTAAACTTCTCATCAACTTTTACATTTGCACTTTCAACAATAGTCTTAGTTCTTTTGTTATAACATCTATATGCTTTGCTTTTTAAAGAATATCCAAGAAATATTCCTTCATCACTTCTAGGATCAAACTTTCCTATATCATCATCTCTCTTTATATAACATTTACTTCCAAAAATTCTAAAATACTTAACTGAGGGTGTATGTCCAAACCATAATTCATAAGGTGTCTTGTTTGTATCTGCTCTGATTTGTACTCTGTTCATAGTGTATACTGTTGTGTTCACTACTTCTCTCCAAAAAGTTTTAGCCAAATCATTTTCAAACAAAATAGCTCTTGCTGCTTCAGTTATTGACCTATTCCTTCTTTCTGCAATACCATTTTGTTCTGGTGTTCTAGGGGCTGAAAGTTGTCTCTTAATGCCATTCATTTCACAAAAAGTGTTAAACTCTCTAGATGTAAATTCACCACCTCTATCAGATCTTAGACACTTAATCTTCATTCAAAATTCATTCTCAATTTTTCTTTTCATGATCTTAAATTTATCAAATGCTTTAGATTTTTCTTTCAAAAATGCAATCCACATCATTCTTGTAAAATCATCAACAAGAATCATAAAATACCTTTCACCATAGAATCCTCTAGTCCTAGTAGGACCACTCAAGTCTGTATGAACAATCTCCAACTTCTCTACTGATGTGAACTTCTTATTGGGAAATGAACTCCTTTTCTACTTTGCCATCATACATTCTTTGCAAATCATGTTAGTAGGTTTCATAATTCTAGGTAAATCTCTTACCGCAAGTGTAGTGCTCACCTTGACAATATTATCAAAGTTTATATGACAAAACCTTTATGCCATAACCAACTATCGTCAATCCTAGTTATCAAACATGTCATCTCAGTAGGATTCAACTGAAATACATTACCTCTAGTTCTGGATCCTTTTCCAATTAGATTTCCATCTTTATCTTTTATCACACAAGTTTTCTCAGAAAACCAAACTTGATAACCCTTATCAGCCAATTGTCCAACACTTAGTAGATCATGTCTTAGTCCATCAACAAAGTAAACATCATCAGTGTTAGTCTTTCCATCAAGAGTAATAGATCCTATACCCTTAATCAAACAAGGTGCATTGTTACCAACCCTAACAATTACTCCATCATAATTATCTAACTTAACAAACTTTATTTTATCTCTAGTCATATGATGTGAACAACCACTGTCTATAATCCAATCAGATTTCTTTTCAACTTGTGAAACTAATGCTTTTTCTTTCCCTTTTATAAGATTTAGAACTTTCTTCTTTAATTGCTACAAATCCTATTTCCTCAAAGTTATCATTATCACTGTCACTTAAATGTTTTTCAATTCCTACTTTAAAATCTTCATCATTTGCATAATAACATTCTTTAGATCTCCTAGGTTTAAAGTTTCTTCTATACTTCTTAACTCTTTTAGGACATTTAGATGTAAAATGACCATATTCTTGACAAGTCCAATATTTAAAGATTTTCTTACCATCTGGTTCTCTTTTTACAAGTAATGCAATACCTTCTTCAATCTTCTTATCTTCCTCAGATCTGCTACTACTGGCATAATCTCCATTCACACTAGTACTTCTTGTAGGTCTAATGCTAAGAGCACTGAATGATGTTTCCATTCTAGGTAGCTCTCCTGATAATCTCAAGTTCATCTCTGTTGTTTCTAATCTTCCAAGAAGAGTCTCTCTTGAAAAGTTTGATGTACAAGATATCACTTGTTCAATCATCTGCGTTGTCTGCTTAAATACTGGTGTCAAAGTTCTTAGAATTTTCCATATCACTTCATTCTCTATCTTATCACCTCCACAAGACTTTATTCCTATCACAATCTCAGACATCCTACCAATATAGCTTCTAATAGATTCATCTTCCATCATTCTGATATCTTCAAGTGCACAAATCCAATTATGTAATCTAGCCTTCTTTGCATGTTCATCACCTTCAAAAGTAGAATGTAAAGCTTTCCAAATTGCATGAGATGTTTTCAAACATCTTACCTAACTATATTCATTCTCTGGTAGTGCTGATAAAAGTGTTTCTCTTGCAACTATGTTACACATGAATAGATCTAGTTCATCTTTAGTTCCTGCCTCTAGATTGTCTTCCTCAATGATAGTCTTCTCATTCTTTATAATCAACCAATAACTTGGTCCTAAACACAATAGATGTGTCTTCATCTTTTCTTTCTAGATGTCAAAATTTACTCCATCAAACTTAGGGCTTTCTTTTTTGAAATTCACCATGGATCTCCTTAAGTTGTTAAACTTTTCTTTCAAGGACCTGCTGCTCTGATACCAATTGTTAGAAAGTAAAGATCCCCAAGATAACTGAGAGGGGGGGGGGGGTGAATTAGTTATCAGATAATTTATCCATTCAATAGCTTTAAACAATATAATCAACCTACTGATCAACCATAGAAAGATAATCATACACAATTGCACAATAACACAAGATATGTTAACTAGGGAACCTCTTGAAAAGAGTAAACCCCGGTGGGAATGATGCCCACAAAATGATGCACTAATATGAAAGTTCCTTGTTAGAGGATGGACCCTATTAGGAGTCTTATGAAATACATTTAGTACATATAAATCCCTATTAGGAGATTTTGAATCCCTGTTAAAAGATTCTAACCTGGTTAAGAGTTTATGGAAGACAGAAGGACCCACTACCTAAACAGCTTCAAGGTAAGATCTCTGAACCCACTATCCAAAAGATCTTAGAATTATTCAATAGAATAATATGAGATATATTACCTCCTTCACACTGTACCAAAACTGCACTGTCTGCTACACAAGATCACAATTCCAAATCTATGTACTCACAAGTCTTCCTTCATCATTGAATTAGCTCTTTTCTTCACTTCATGCATATATTCGCATCTCAATCTTCATAGTACACATTACAATAAGGAAAAAATTCCTTCTTATATACCAAACTCAAATAATTACAAATGAGTCGGTCCTTAATTATAAAATAATAAATTCTACACGCTATACACAGAATTCACATAAAACTGTCAGCTTCCAGTTACTGTAACTTTCTCCAAACATATCCTCAAAGTTTGCGTTATGAACCAAATCATCATTAATGAGTCTCCAACATCAATTTAACTATGAAAAATTAGATTCCATCCCAGCTAAGAGATATCCTCCGATTTCTGAACATCGCTACACAGAAACACTGTCTAAACACTGCTTTCACCAAAATGCTCATAACTCTTACAAATGAATGAATTTCTTTTTGCATTGTTAAACATAGGTTAATAACACACCAAAGAACATACCAACAACTGTGCAAAATCCATTCTACAATACAACATGTGCGCAAAACAAAATTGTACCTACTTTCCTGCTAATATCCAGAATATCATTGTGTTGACATCAATGACAATCCAAGTCATGAATGCAACAACAACTGCTACAGAATGATTGCCAAAACACTTTGCATTCATTCCTAACAAATTTATTAGAATCAAATCCAAAGGCACATTTCTTAAGATTCAATCTCATATTGTAACTTCTAATCCTTTCAAATATCTGTCATAAAATATTCACATGACCTCATCTTTGTATAGATTTTGCCAAGCTATCATCCACATAATCCTCAAGAATCTTATGAATGTAATCATGAAAAATCAAAGTCATGGCTCATTGATACATTGCTCCCACATTTTTTAATCAAAAAGGCATCATGAACCAACAAAATATCCCCCAAGGTGTTATAAATGCGGTCTTAAATTGATCTTATGGTGAATAAAAATTTGATTATAGCCCGAAAAGTCATCCATAAAAGATAATAAAGCATGACCCATTGTCAAATCCACAATCATATCAATATTAGGTAATGAGAAATCATCTTTTAAGGATGCTTTATTTAAATCTCTAAAGTCAATACACATTCTTCTCTTATTTGTCCTTTTGAAATGGGCACAATATTTGAAATCCAATCTAAGTAATCAATAGAGTGGATTAATCTAGCATCGAATAATCTTTCAATTTCATCCATAACTAATAAGGCAATTCCTGGATTCATCTTTCAGATTTTCGACTTAACAAGTTTAACATTTGGTTTAAAAACAATATTGTGAGTAACAATCTTAGAATCTATACCTAGCATATCCGAATATGTCCAAGAAAAAATATTCTTAAATTCAAGTAAAAGGGAAACAACTGATCATGTTCATCTTGATTCAAACATTTCCCAATTTTTATCATCTTCTCAGAGTCATTTTCATCCATTTAAACCTCAATAGTCTCAGTTATTATAAAATAACTTTGTATTGGAGAATCCATTGGTAAAGGAGAGATATTCTATTCATCATGCTCTCCAAAATAAGATTCTATATTTAGACATTAGGGCTTCTATCTTTTATGATGAAACATAGGTAGATCCTCATAAGCTCCTAAAAAATCTGCTAAGGCTTCATCTTTACTAAAAACTATTGGTAATTTGGCTGAGTTGATTACATAGATGTTGTCATTATAGACATATGATCCACATGAAGATCACACAGGTCAGAGATCAAGTATGACAGAGTGCATTACAAATTTGTCTAAGTGTGAGACAATGTTTTACCAGTGAACCTAGATATAGTTTTTGTTTGCGACGTTTAATGGATTAAGTTTAGTGCTTGTGCACTTGAAAATAGACTCTATGATTCTTTTGATCACCATCTAAGAGTACAAGTTAGTATGGCATGTACGAAAGAAGTTATGACAATTTTACCAAAGACAGTGTGAAGTTGACAAGACAAAATATAAAGGCAAAACTAGTAAAGAGTTAAAGGATTATTTTGTTTATCAAAATAATGACTTAACAATATAAAGGGACAACATCGTAGATGTTAACTCTTGGATAAAACTATTGGTATAAATTTAAATGTAATTTTAATTGTAAGAGTAATAAAAAAAGAAAGAAATTGTAGTATTATTGAGAAAGAAGGACAAGTGATATGATGCGAAGTATATAAAGCATATGTAATAGTGATAGTGAAAGAGCAGCAAAGTGATATTGATGCAAGTAGTATAAGGTTATGTACCTTAACCTATTTTGTAATTAGTGTATATTTTACATTACTTGTTTGGGTAGTGGGCTCATCTGGTAATCACATTTTGTACTACAACTCCTAATAGGGTTGAGGCTTCTAACAAGGCCTATAGTCCCTTAATTAGGACTGATACACTATATGCTTGTAATAGACTCCTAAAAAGATCAACATCCTTAAAAGGATACTTTTGTGTTAGGAATGAATGGTGAAACTTTTGACAGTCATTCTGTAGCAGTGGTTGTTGCATTCATGACTATGATTGTCATTGATGTCAACATAGTGATATTCTAAAGTTTAGCAGAGAAGCAGACATAGTTTTGTTTTGCGCACATGTTATATTGAAAATTGAGTTATGAACATTTGATGGTATGTTATTTCATGTGTTATTAACCTATGGTTAACAATGCAAAAATAAATTCATTTATTCATGAAAGTTATAAACATTTTGGTGAAAGCAGTATTCCGGCAGTGTTCCTGAGTAGTGGTTTTTGGTAATCGGAGGATATCTCCTAACCGGGATGGAATCTAATTCTATGTAGTTAAAGGGAAGTTTTAGAATCATTGGTGGTGATGTGGTTCACATTGCAAACTTTGAGGTCACATGGTTGGAAAGTTACAATATCTAGAAGCTGACAATTTTATGTAATTTTGGTGTAGTGTGTTGAAATTATTATTTTATATTTGCATGCCGACTCATTTCTAATTCTTTTAGTGTGGTATAAAGGAAGGAATGTTTTCCTTGTTTTAATATGGGATTTTAATATTTGTGATATGAAATTGTGAAAGTTGTAATGCGAATATATGCATGAGGTGAAGAATAGAGCTAATTCAGTGATGAAGGAAGACTTGCAAAGTACAAAGATCTGGATTTGTGATCTTGTGTAGCAGAGAGTGTAGTTTTGGCACAATGTGAAGGAGGTAACGTATTTCATATTATTTTATTATATAATCCTAAGATCTTTTCAATAGTGAGTTCAGAGATCTTGTCTTGAAGCTGTTTGGGTAGTGGGTCCTTCTATCTTCCATAACTCCTAACAGGGTTAGAATCTTTTAACAAGGATTCAAAATCTCCTGAAAAAGATTCATATGTACTGAATATATTTCATAAGACTCCTAATAGGGTCCATCCTCTAACAAGGAACTTTCATATTAGTGCATCATTTTGTGGGCATCATTCCCACTGGGGTTTACTCTTTGATCAAGAGGTTCCCTAGTTAACATATCTTGTGTTATTGTGTCATTGTGTATGATTATCTTTCTATGGTTGGTTATTGCATTGATTATATGGTTTAAAGCCGTTGAAGTTGATATTGAAGTTGATAAATGGTTTAATTGTTAGATAACTGATTCACCCCCCCCCCCCCCCCCCCCTCCCCCCCCCCCTCTCTTAGTTATCTTGGGGATCTTTGCTTTCTAACAATTGGCATCAGAGCAACAGGTCCTTGAAAGAGAAGTTTAACAACTTAAGGAGATCCATGGTGAATTTCAGGAAAGAAAGCCCTAAGTTTGATGGAGTAAATTTTGACAACTAGAAAGAAAAGATGAAGACACATCTCTTATTTTTAGGACCAGGTTATTGGTTGATTACAAAAAATGAGAGAACTATAATTGAAGAAGATAGTCTTGAATCAAGTTCTAAAGATGAGGTAGATCTATTCATGTGTAACATACTTGCAAGAGAAGCACTTTTATTAGCACTTCTAGAGAATGAATACAGTCAGGTAAAAGGTTTAACTAGATCTTATGATATTTGGAAAGCTTTACATTCTACTTTTGAAGGTGATGAACATGCAAAGAAAGCTAGGTTACATAATTAGATTTGTGCATTTGAAGACATAAGAATGATGGAAGATGAATCTGTTAGAAGCTATATTGGTAGGATGTCAGAAATTGTTGTAGGAATAAAGTCTTGTGGAGGTTAAAAGATAGAGAATGAAGTAATATGGAAGATTTTGAGAACATTAACACTGGTATTCAGGTAGACTACACAAATGATTGAACAAGTGATACCTTGTACACCAAAATTTTCAAGAGAGACTCTTCTTGGAACATTGGAAGCAATAGAGATGAATTTGAGATTATCAGGAGAACTACCTAGAGTGGAGACAACATTCAATGCTCTTAGCATGAGACCTACTTTGTCTAGAAGTATAAGTGTGAATGGAGATTACACCAGCAGTAGCAGATCCAAATTTGATGAAGATAAGAAGATTGAAGAAGGTATTGCCTTGCTTGTGAAAAGAGAATCAGATGGTAAGAAAATCTTTAAATGTTGGACATGTCAAGAATATGGTCATTTTGCATCTAAGTGTCCTTAGAGAGTTAAGAAGTATAGAAATAATTTTAAGCCTAGAAGACCTAAAGAATGTTATTATGCAAATGATGAAGAAATTGAAGCAGGAATTGAAAGACATTTGAGTGACAGTGATAATGATAACTTTGATGACATAGGATTTGTAGCAATTAAGGAAGAAAATTCTCAATCTAATGTTAAGGAAGAAAAAGCCTTAGTTTCCCAAGTTGAAAAGAAAGCTGATTGGATCATAGATAGTGGTTGTTCACATCATATGATTCGTGATAAAGGAAAGTTCATAAAGTTTAACAATTATGATGGAGGAGTTGTTAGAGTTGGTAACAATGCACCTTGTTTGATTAAAGGTATAGGATCTATTACTCTTGATGGAAAGACTAATACTGATGAAGTTTACTTTGTTGATGGATTGAAACATAAAATTTTGAGTGTTGGACAGTTAGTTGATAAGGGATATCAAGTTTTGTTTACTGAAGAAACTTGAGTGATTAAGGATAAAGATGGAAATTTGATTGGAACAGGATCTAGAACTAGAGGTAATGTATTTTAGTTGAACCCTACTATGATAAAATGTTTGATGACTAAGATTGATGATAGTTGGTTATGGCATAGAAGGTTTTGTCATATAAACTTTGATAATATTGTGAAAGTAAGTTCTACACTTGTAGTAAGAGATTTACCTAAGATTATGAAGCCTACTAACATGATTTGTAAGGAATGTGTGATGGCTAAGCAAAAAAGGAGTTCATTTCCTAGCAAGAAGTTCACATCTACAAAAAAGTTGGAGATTGTTCATACAAACTTGAGCAGTCCTACCAAGACTAGAGGATTCTATGGAGAAAGGTATTTTATGATTCATGTTGATGATTTTACATGAATGATGTGGATTTCATTTTTGAAAGAAAAATTTGAAGCATTTGATAAGTTTAAGGTCATGAAGAACAAAGTTGAGAATGAATCAGGAATGAGGATTAAATGTTTGAGATCTGATAGAAGTGGAGAATTTACATCTAAAGAGTTTAACACTTTTTGTGAAGTAAATGGTATTAAGAGATAGTTTTCAGCTCCTAGAACACCTGAACAAAATGGTATTGTAGAAAGAAGGAATAGATCAGTGGCTGAAGCAGCAAGATATATGTTGTTTGAAGGTGATTTGGCAAAGACATTTTGAAGAGAAGCAATGAATACAACAGTATATACAATGAATAGAGTACAAATCAGAGCAAACACAAACAAGACACCTTATGAATTGTGGTTTGGACATGCACCCTTAGTTAAGTATTTTAGAATTTTTGGAAGCAAATGTTATATTAAGAGACATGATGATATAGGAAAGTTTGATCCTAGAAGTGATGAAGGAATTTTTCTTGGATATTCTTTGAAAAGAAAAGCATATAGATGTTACAATAAGAGAACTAAGACTATTGTTGAAAGTGCAAATGTAAAAGTTGATGAGAAGTTTAAAATTCAAGAAAGAATGCTTGATTATGAATCTGATGAAGGAACTAACCCTCAGCCTAATATTGAAGCTACTAAATTTTTTTTTGAGACTGACAGTGAATTGTTGAATGAAGGTCATGTTGAAGAAAACATAGAAGAATCTAGAGAAGAATCTATAGTTGAAGAAAGATCAGTGACTATGACACCTAAAAGGTATATATCAAGACATCATCCTATTGAACAAGTAATTGGAAGTTTGGATAGAGGAGTTATGACTAGAAAGAAGGTACATTTATATTTGATTTCTCAAATTAAACCTAAGTCTACTAATGAAGCTTGTGAAGATGAACTTTGGATTAAAGCTATGAAAGAAGAATTGGATCAAACTGAAAAGAACAAGACATGGGAATTGGTCCCTAGACCTAAAGACAAAAATGTGATTGGAACTAAATGGGTATTCAGGAACAAGATGAATGAACAAGGATAAGTAATTAGAAACAAAGAAAGATTGGTATGTAAGGGATACTCACACCAAAAAGGAATTGACTATGAAGAGACTTTTGCCCCTGTGGCAAGACTTGAAGCAGTAAGAATATTTTTGGCTTATGTAGCATTTAAGAAATTCAAAGTGTATCAGATGGATGTGAAGTCAACATTTTTGAATGGTGAATTAGAAGAAGTCTACCTTAAGCAACCTAAAGGTTTTTCTTTGAATCGAGAAGGAGACATGGTATGTAAACTAAAGAAAGCATTGTATGGACTAAAGCAAGCACCTAGAACTTGGTATGCTAGATTAGATAAGTATTTGTTAAAGTTGGGATTTACAAAAGGAACAGTTGATAGTAATTTGTATACAAAAGAAATTGAGAGTGGATTGTTAGTTTTGGTTATTTTTGTTGATGACATTATTTTTGGAGGGGAAGATGAAGCTAGTGACAAATTTTCTAATGAAATGAAGACAAAATTTGAAATGAGTATGATTGGAGAAATGAAATACTTTTTGGGATTATAGATAACACAAGATAAAGATGGTATCTTTGTAAGTCAGACAAAGTACTTGAATGATTTTTTGAAAATATTTGGTATGGAGAATTGTAAACTAGTTGGAACACCTATGGTTATAGGACATAAACTATCTAGTAAAGATGAAACACCAGCAGTTGAGAAAAAGAAATATAGATCTATGATAGGAGTATTGCAGTACTTGACACACACTAGACCAGATATACAACATTCAGTTGGAATGGTAGCAAGATTTCAAGCTGAACCTAGAGAGTCACATTATGCAATAGTAAAGAGGATACTGAGATATCTTAGAGGCACAATGGACTATGGATTGTGGTATGAAACTTCTGATGATTTTACTCTATGTGCATATACTGATGCTAATTGGGGAGGCAACATTGATGATAAGAAAAAAACTAGTGGTGGAGCCTTTTTTCTTGGAGGAAGATTAGTTTCTTGGTTGAGCAAAAAGTAGAATTGTATCTCATAGAGTACAGCAAAAGCAGAATATGTAGCAATAGAAAACAATTGTAATCAGATAATTTGGATGAAGAAAATGTTGAAGGACATTAGAATCAAGTTTGATGAGCCTATTGTCATACATTGTGACAATACAAGTACAATTAGTATGTCAAGAAATCTGGTTTTACATTCTAAGAAAAAGCATATAGAGATCAAGTATCATGTTGTAAGAGAGAAATTTGTAGATAAAGAAGTCAGATTGGAGTACATTAGCACAAATGAACAGATAGCAGACATATTTACTAAGCCTTTTCCTAAGGATATATTTGAGTATCTGAGAGGTATGCTTGGGGTTATGCCCTAGCCTACTTTTGAATAATGATGTAGTTGGTTGCATCCATCTAGTGGAATATGGCCCTATCTATTTTCTAGATTGGATGTTGGTACTTCCTCTATGGGGGAGTATGTGTATCTGAGCTGAGTCATGAGGACTCTTGTGAATGTATTTTCTGAACAGTGTCTTTTGACATTGAGCTATTGTTTGACATAGTGATGGAATTTCTATCATTGATGTCAATGGGGGAGAGAATCATGAAAAACATTGAGGAACTACATTTGTTGGAGAGACTGAATAGGAAAATGAAGCAAGATTTGATTGATGAAGAGCAGCAAAGTAGTTGAGCAGCAGTGTTTGGATTTTTGGAACATTGGATGTTTTTTTATCTATGTTTCCATCAATGCCAATGGGGGAGATTGTTAGGAATGAATTTTGAAGCCTTTGGCAGTCATTCTATAGAAGTGGTTGTTGCATTCATGACTATGATTGTCATTGATGTCAACATAGTGATATTTTGGAGTTTAGCAGAGAAGCAGGCATAGTTTTGTTTTATGCACATGTTATATTGAAAATTAAGTTATTCACAATTGATGGTATGTTCTTTGGTGTGTTATTAACCTATGGTTAATAGCACAAAAATAAATTCATTTATTCATGAAAGTTATAAGCATTTTGGTGAAAGCAGTATTCTGGCAGTGTTCCTGAGTAGCGATTTTCGGTAATTGGAGGATATCTCCTAACCGGGATGGAATCTGATTCTACACAATTAAAGGGAAGTTTGAGACTCATTGGTCATGATGAGTTTCATAGCACAAAATTTGAGGTCACATGGTTGGAAAGTTACAATATCTGGAAGCTGACAGTTTTATGTAATTTTGGTGTAGCATGTTGAAATTATTATTTTGTATTTGCATGCTGACTCATTTGTAATTATTTGAGTGTGGTATAAAGGAAGGAATGTTTTCCTTGTTGTAAGATGAGATTGCAATAGTTGTGATATGAAATTTTGAAAGTTTTAATGCGAATATATGCATGAGGTGAAGAATAGAGCTAATTCAACGATGAAGGAAGACTTGCAAAGTACATAGATCTAGATTTGTGATCTTGTGTAGCAAAGAGTGTAGTTTTGGCATAGTATGAAGGAGGTAACATATTTCATATTATTCTATTGAATAATCCTAAGATCTGTTGGACAGTGAGTTTAGAGATCTTGCCTTGAAGCTCTTTGGGCAGTGGGTTCTTCTGTCTTCCATAACTCCTAACAGGGTTAGAATCTTTTAACTGGGATTCAAAATTGCCTAGCAGAGATTCATATGTACTAAATGTATTTCATAAGACTCCTAATAGTGTCCATCCTCTAACAATTAACTATCATATTAGTGCATCATTTTTTGGGTATCATTCCCACTGGGGTTTACTCTTTGATCAAGAGGTTCCCTAGTTAACATATCTTGTGTTATTGTGTCATTGTGTATGATTATCTTTCTATGGTTGGTTACTGCATTGATTATATGGTTTAAAGCTATTGAAGTTTATAAATGGTTTAATTATTAGATAACTAATTCACTCCCCCCCTCTCAGTTATCTTGGGGATCTTTGCTTTATAACATTTTGATTAGTGGATCTTTGTAGGTGCCATCCCCACCAGGGTTTTCCCTTGGCCAGGGTTTACTTGAGAACAAATAATGTGTTATGAGTTCTTTATTATTATGCATGGTGTTTAGCTTCTTATGTTATGCATGTATAAAGATAATCTATTATATCCATAATTGGGAAAAAGATAAAGTTTTTAGAATACTGATTCACCCCCCCCTCTCAATATTCCCTATTTCTAACAATTGGTATCAGAGCTTAGTTACTCAAAAAAGAATCATTCAAGGAAAGCCTAGCAGCTTGAGTAATATCTCTATGGATATGGATCAACTACAAAAGAATCTTGAAGAAACTCTCAAACAGATTAACTTGCTTACTATTGAAAATGATACTTTGAAAAGAAAGTATGATGATGCAAAGAACCTCATTGAGAAATTGAAAAACAAATTGGAAGATCTTAGATCTGGAAAGGAATCCGAAGTTTCTATTGAAGATTGTGATGA
The DNA here is from genome assembly GCA_027943335.1 of Chamaecyparis obtusa. Lineage (NCBI taxonomy): Eukaryota > Viridiplantae > Streptophyta > Pinopsida > Cupressales > Cupressaceae > Chamaecyparis > Chamaecyparis obtusa. The sequence continues at coordinate 198,208 of BSBK01001899.1, read as the reverse complement.
CAATATGGAAAAAGAAAATGAGATCCTTAAGCATGAATTGAAGATAGAAAATTTGAAGCTTAGTTTGAAGGATGGAAATGGCAAGAATGAAGAAAATCTAAAATCTGAGAATGAAAGTCTAAAGATTGAAAATGAAGGACTAAAATCTAAACTTTCTAAAGTAACATCTGAACTTGAGAAAGTCAATTTGCAGTATGATGAACTTGAGAAATACAATAAGATTGTGAAAGGTGAACTAACTCAATCCAAACAACAACTTGAAAGGCTATATTCAACTAGTGAGAAGATTGATGAACAAATATCTTATCAAAAACCATTCTATGATAAGACTGGTCTTGGATTCAACATTTTTAATGCAAATGATGAAGGCAATCAACCAAATCTAAAGATATCTAAAAGCATGGATGAGAAGAAGCCTGATGAGATCAACAAATCTGAAGATACACCGAAAGAAGAAGAATCACTAAAGCAAGAGGAATCACCTAAATTTATGCAAAGAGAATTCAAAGGTAGATGTTTTTCTTGTAATACTATTGGTCATATGAAGAGAGATTGTGCAGGTAAATAAATTAAACCTCTTAATGGTTATTGTTACAATTGTCATGGTTTTGGACATAGAGCTATTGAATGTAGGAAACCTAAATTTATTGAGAATAATGATGGTAGTAGAATGTTTAGGAATACTAACAATGCAGATAAGAAACCTACTGAAGATATGAACAAAAGAAATGGAGTAGTATGTTATAGATGCAACAAGGTTGGACACATGCTAGAAACTGCAAATCACAAATCAATCAACCTGGACCAAGATATGGAAACAATGGAATTGTTTGTCAAATATGCAACAAGATTGGACATACAAAAAGGTTTTGCAGAATGAACAATAGAGTTTTTCACCCTAATCCTAATCCTAAGAATCATGCAAGATGAAATGAAGATGCAAGTAACAGTTAGAAAGTTTTCTATAGTAATTCAGATGAAGTGAAGTTTATCAAAAGCATAGATCAAGGAGACATATTCAACATTGAAGGTAATTAGAAAGGTGAAGTATTGAAAAGTAAGAATGAATCTTTACTTGACCTATCTTAAAGTACTTAATTTATGTAAATTACAGTAGAATAGGAACCTAGATTTAGTATAGAAGTAGATATATGATGAACTGAGTCTTGTGTAGTTAATGCAAGGTAGTTTATTATGTTCTAATGCTATGGTTAAGAGCACAAAGAAAAATATTATGTTTTGCGAGATTGCAAGAAGTTTCAAGTTTTGCAGGTTAGCAGAGATAGCTTTTTGGAAAGAAGTGGCAAAAGAATTGAATGCAATGTCAAATCTAAGTGAGATTCAATCAATAAAAGGTTATGATTAGTATTATTTGATCATCAAAGTGAATTCAAGTGTCAAGGAGATCAAAGAGTAGTGATTGAAAGCATTTTGCAAGGATTTGGAGAAGAATTTTGTGTCGAATTTATGCAAGCCCTAAAATCATGAAATTAAGGTATTTTACTTGACAAATCTTTGAATCAGTAAAGGCATTTAAAGAAATCATGGATGTTTCCTTAATACACAATGTCAGAGATAAGAATAGACCTAAATTGAAAAGGGAACCAATAGAACCCTTGGAAGAAGACCCTAGGTTTGCATTATCATCTGTACCAGATGGAGTTTTACATTTAGAGAATGTTAGAAGTTATCTTGGATGCAAACTAGAGATAGTAAATGATAGTGATTTCATAGATGAATATCAAAAGATTTACAATCAGGATATGACATTGAAATAAGGTTTTGAATATTTGGAACATAATGAAATTGTCAAATATGGATTACAGTATGAATTTGATAATGAAGAATGCACTAAGATTATCTTGAGTAGAATTCATAATGGAAAGTTTTGGCTAGAAGATAGAGTGATAGATATTATAGCTGATTTGATTCATGAAGTCATTGGATTATTTAAGACTGGAGCTATTCCTTTTAATGAGAAAAACATGAGGAAAATAGTCATTGACAACACTAATTCATCCTATAATGGTAGAGGAATTGTGATTAGTAAGATAAAACAAGATGATGTGAGATACATATGCAAGATCCTAACTACTAATTTTTGTGCAAATTCAAGAGAAGATGACATGGTAGCTGGAATGGTACATGCAGCTTATCTTATGTGTGTTGACAGGGTACTAGTTGATATGTGTGAATTTCTTAGAATTCAATTGTTTGAGAACTTGGAGAAGATCAAGAAAACTAAGTATACACAGTTCAGGTTCTCATCTCTAATCACATATAGGTTCTTTCATCTTTTGAGGAGATTTCCTTACACCATAGGAAATGATTGGAATGATGGACAAACTACAATGGAGAGGATTAATGTAGTATACATAAGGCATGTTATTGACAATGTTAATGAGAGTGCAATACTTGTTATTAAGACATTTTAGAATATTGTGTCTAGTAGATTGTTGGTTAATAGTTTGTCCTCACTTTAGATTTATAATCTTTGACTCTTCTTAACACCCAAGATGAGAGAACAAAAGGATATTCACCAACAAATGGGTAAGTTTAAGTCATCTCTCACTACCCTCTGAATTGACAGGTACAACTCCCTGATTGTGTTTAATCTTCAATGTATTTGTTTCCTAATGATCATCAGATTATCTCCTATGAGTTTTAACCAAATTGTTTGTAGGCAAAAACAATTCAAGAAAGGATAAATTGGATAACCTATAATCCCCAATGGAATGTTGATCACAGATTATCATAAAGACTATCTTCTAACTAAACCTATCTGTTCTAAGAATGCATAATCTATTGAGGAGAATAGAAGAAGAATTATACATGGACAGTAAATGGAATTAATTATGCTACAATTACTAACATGAAATGGAATCCAAGCAAGAATCATAGTTCCATATACAATTGTACTTTCTATTCAGGTGCATGCATCTAAACTACTGAATGAATAGGAGAAGAATCATACATGAAAAGTAAATAGAATCACTTATACTACAATCACTACATGAAATGGAATCCAATAAGGAACTGTAGCTTCATATATAACTATTCTTTCTATTCAAATGCAAATGAACAACTAATGGCACAACAAACTTGAAATAAAGCTTAGCAAATAGAATTACTCTGGTCCAATACAAGTTTGCTGACCTCTGTATTTACTTTTCTGGCAGTATTTATAGAGATTACATTATATGGCTTTCATGAGAATGCTAATCATTTCAACTTCCAGAATTTGAATAGACTGAAGCCAAGTACTTTATGAAAATACAATAAAGAGGAACTAGTAAGATTTTTTCCCTTCATCTAACCTTACTCAATAAGAAGAACTGAATGGACATTTATCAAACCAATATTATTGAGTTCATGGTATCAAACTTCTTTGACACTTGGCCAACTTCTTTCGGTAGCTCGATGATTCCTCTGTTTGCATTCTCTTCACTTTGTCTTCATGCTAAGTTGAAGTATATAAAACATGTCATTCGATTTACAATAATCATCCATATGCTCATCATCATAATAGAAATCAATCCATTTTTTGGCCATTATAACTCATCACTGAGTCATTCATAACTTCACAACAATGTCCCTCAATCCCCTTATAATTTGGTACAGACTCCTTGTCGTTCATTATCTTCTCTCATCTGCCTAGTTTATGTCATCGCATGATTGCATGATATTGTTTTAATTCTTGCGATCATGCGACATATGCGGTAATACATCTGAGAGGATGCTATATTTGAGTTTGGTATCCATGGAAAAAATTCTCAAATTTGAACTTATGCCATTGATCTGGTAGCTTTTGAAACAAATGGCCACGATTATATCATCTCCGACAGTTCCTTTAAGACTTAGGTCCCACGAGCTATGTGTCAATATCCCACTAAGTCGCTAAGCATCTTCAATGACTTACGTTGTCACATGATCACATAGAAATATTTTAATCCATGCAATCATGTGACCACTTTATCATTCATGCATCTACGCTATCACAATACATAGGTCCCACTGCCACGTGGAAGTTCTTACTATGTCATAACTTAGGTCCCGCTGAGAAATAGGGCCCACTAATCTACCCCTTCTTTTACTTTTCGCATGATCGCATAACATTAGTTTAATTCTTGTGATCATGCGACCGCTTTATCATTGGTGCAATATTTAATAACTATTCCATCTCATCATCGTACTTGTGTTGTTGGCCTACGTGGGTCCTAGAAAAACACACTTTCACTTGCCCAAGCTTCCATTGTCACATGATTGCATAGCATTATTTTATTCCATGCGATCATGTGACTCCTCTATGATTGGTGCACATTGAGTGATCCCACTAACCCACAAAGAATCTCTTGTACCATATCAGTAAAGTGGAAACCATCGATTAAGCATCTTATAACTATGGACAAACTTTTCTTGGCCGCACCTGACACGTGGAAAGATCTCACAAGTTTGCAAAAGCATTTGACAGGGATCACGATTATGTGAGGGCTATTGGATCCTTTTCTTTGTTCCACCATAGGTAAGTCCATTGACTTGGATCCCACCACCATGCATACGCATCTCACAAATTTGCAAAAGCATTTGGTAGGGGTCACAATTTTGCGAGGACCGTCAAATGCGCTTTGATGAAGTGCGGCCTCTACCATTTTTTTGCATTAGGCTTGAGAGTTGAAAAGTGCAGCATTTGTATATAACATGCTATATAATATGCATTATAATGCAATGACCAAGCTCCATAACATCATAAAGACTATTCATACAATCAGATGATAACCATTTCACCTTTAAATGATCACTGGTTATGAAATAAAACCACTTAATATCTTGAGATGCTACAGCTTCATCACAATCACAGTTAACTCTTTTGGATCGATGAGAACCAACATAAATGTTGGCACAGTTAAGGGATTGAGGCCTACATGATTTCATTTGCTTTTATCTTCAAGATTAAACACAATTTGATTTTGAACTATCCCAAATTCTGCTACTTTAAAGTTGAATCAAACCAATAGATATCATGTTGACACATGTTTGATATTAGGATCAACAATGTGTTCTTCCCAAGAAACACCCTTTCATATCTTGAGCCTATGGATAGCACCATCATGTGAGATGCAACTGTGATGACAGCCATACTTTTAATTTCTCATTCTTCAATCTTTTAGGACACTATCTTAAGGTCCTCTCAACCTGGAGATTTTTAATATAATTCAAAGTCTTCACTGTAATCTCTACTTCTTTATTATCAATGTATTCATTTAGAATAAGAGAAGCCTCAACAACTAAATGCACACACTATCACATAGATTAAAATCTGAATCTTTCAATGCCAATTCTGTTATAATATCAGTCACATGAAAACTTTCTTCTGATGCTTTGCAAGTGCCTGGAGATCATGATCCAGAATCATCATTTCATCTTAGAAAGAACATCAACAGGAGCATGTGTCTCTGTCAGGTTAGGATGTACAACCTACCCAAATAATTAGACTTTAATAACAACCCACCTGGCTTAAATAAGAAGGCAATGGCAAGGGAACCCGGAAAATACTTCCTATCCTAGAGGAAATCTAGACCTAGACATTACATGACTAGACTAACTTGACATGACCATATGACTCCAATATTGCCAAAAAAATGGGTGATCGAAAGTCAAACAATAGCTAGCTCTGACTAGGGGATCATGTACTTTAAGGTGCATGAAGAATTCAGCTTCTCTGGTGAGATAAGTGCCTTATCCATTAGGTTGCGAAGTCTACACCAAAGAGAACAATGAGTAGCTGCATACAGGGAGGGTGGAGGGGAGCAGGGAAGACTGAAACAAAGCAGGAGAAAACAATAACTAACTAAGCAAGGAAAGGCTACACTAGACACACTAAAATTGGAAAGAAAACCTATTTACAAAAAGGTGAGGAGACCTCACCAGCAGGACCAAAAGCAAAGAAAAATTCATACATGACCATTTATAGGGAGAGAAAAGTATGAACCTTTTCTGAATAGAAGAAGATGCTCTACCAATTTGAAGAAGCATTGGTAACCTCTGGCTACTCCTTCATTGTTGAACTTGAGTCCAAGAGCTATCTACAACATGATGACCCATAGGACCTTTCCAAATAGCCATGCCTCATTATAAATCTCTGGTTCATCTATGCTTCCATATACATCTTTCCTTATACATTCAACCTTCTATGATGGAAGAAGATATTCACCATATTCTGAATGCACAACTAGAATATAATTCAATTCATCTCTTTTAGCATTATCATCTCTATTTTCTCTATCATCACCCTTAGTAGAGATGTTAATGTTCAAATCAGGATTAACAAAATCAGGACATTGCAAAACCTTTAGAAGTGAAATAGCATCATATCGTTTGCAAGCATTGTCAATAATCACTTCTAATTTCAAACCAGAACTGAAACAAAATGTATCCCCATTACTCACGGTCTCTTCTAGGACTGAAATATCTTCTTCATTTGTTATAATTGTCAATCCTTCAAGATGTTCATCTGATTTTAGAATTCCAATAGCTGAATTGACTATAGAAGAAGGCACCATGAATTGATCAATTTTCATTTCAAAATTGGAAAAATCTTCATCTAATTCTTTGTCTTCTACAGGCTGCTATAGTACTTCATCAATATCTGAAACTTCTTGTTCAAAATCTATTGTTGCATCAATTTCTTTATCAATATTTTCAGTAAGATGATTGACAGAAAATATTTCAGCCTTTTCATTCACACATCTTTGATAAAGATCATTCAACATTATATTATCTTCAAAACAAAATGTTTCTGATATCTGATCTTTATCAGCTATAATGAAAGAAGAATCTACATTATTATGTTCTTCAATAACATCAGAAATTAATCCATTAGCCTTGGGATAATCTTCAGAAAAATAGTTTGAAACTTCACTCACATTCTTTTCATCCAATCTACAACTTTTATCAACACAAGAAGGAAACATAGATACATTTTCTTCTTCAATTCTGTTTACCTGATCTTCAAGAATCTCCTTAGGCTGGGAATGTTCTCTTTGCTGGCGACTCATCCAAGGTAATCCATCATTACTTTCATCCACCTTGTAAGAAAGTACTTGATCTTTAGCAGGAACAACATTAGAGGTTTGATCATTATCCTTTTGTCCTCTAGTCATCATAGTTAACTGAGGTTCCTCCATAATAGCAAAACAATTATCTCCATCTTATGAATCTATCTCATACTCATAATAAAAGTTTACGGTGTCGCCATGAGGAGCATGATAATCTTCATTTTTTGGATATTCCATTCTTTTCTCTTTTTCTTCATGATTTTCTCAGAGATGAAAGGCATGAGAATTATGTCTTTTGGGAGGAGCTTCAATAGCCAATCTCTATGAATCCTCATTTCTACCTTGATGTTTTGATCCTTCTTGGTGAGGCTGATAAAATGAATGAGCTGATGTAGTAATCTATCTTTTTAATGCATTTATCTCATTAGATAACTTCTGCAACATAGCTTCTATGTTATTTGAAGTACTGACTGTATTGCTCATGGGTCCAGCATGAAATTCCTTCTTCCATCTCCCGGAGGCTAACATATCATCTTCCATTTCTTTAGCTAGTGTTTGAGCAACTTGAAAATCTATTACATTAGCTCTTCTTAACTGATAACCAAGTTCAAGAGGCATAGAACTAATGTAAAATGTTTTCATATTATTTCTTGTGGGTGCACTGGCAGCTGGTATTCTTTTGATTAGTTTATTAAACTTGGCATTGAAATCTCTCATAGAGATAGATGGTTCCTTCTTTATCTAAGCCAGTTGTAACAATAAGATTTGAGCATCTTCAACAGTCTTATATCTTTCTTCAAATTTTTGTTTCATGCCATTCCATCCGGTAATGCAGCCTATAGGTAAGTCTTGAAACCACTCTGCTACATCATCCACAAGAGTATCTACAAACAATCTAACAGCAACATCTTCATGCTGAGGATTCACCACACTACATGCCTTATGAAAAGAACTTAGATGTTGTTCTATAGATATTGAGCCATCACCATTGAATCTTGGAAAGTTCTTTCTAAAACCTTTTGGTAAATCATGACTTGCTACAAGATTCAAAGGTCCAATAGCATTTCCCCAAGGAACAGCCATATTTGCTAAACATGTAATCTATGTGACTATTTGAATTGAAACTGAGAGGCGAAATGAACTAAATTCTAAGAAAAAATTTTAATACTTCCTTCTTTCTAAAGTTCTCCCCAGCAGAGTCACCAAAAACTATTGGTTAACAGTTTGTCCTCCCTTTAGATTTATAATATTTGACTCTTCTTAACACCCAAGGTGAGAGAACAAAAGGATGTTCACCAACAAATGGGTTAGTGTAAGTCATCTATCACTACCCTCTGAATTGACAGGTATAGCTCCCTGATTGTGTTTAATCTTCAATGTATTTGTTTCTTAATGATCATCAGATTATCTCATATGAGTTTTAACCAAATTGTTTGTAGGCACAAACAATTCAGGAAAGGATAAAGTGGTTAACCTATAATCCCCAATGGAATGTTGATCACAGATTATCATAAAGACTATCTTCTAACTAAACCTATCTATTCTAAGAATGCATAATCTATTGAGGAGAATAGAAGAAAAATTATACATGGACAGTAAATGGAATTACTTATGCTGCAATTACTAACATGAAATGGAATCCAAGCAGGAATCACAGTTCCATATACAATTGTACTTTCTATTCAGGTGCATGCATCTAAACTACTGAATGAATAGGAGAAGAATCATACATGAAAAGTAAATAGAATCACTTATACTACAATCACTACATGAAATGGAATCCAATAAGGAACTGCAGCTTCATATATAACTGTTCTTTCTATTCAAATGCAAATGAACAACTACTAGCACAACAAACATTAAATAAAGCTTAGCAAATAGAATTACTCTACTCCAATACAAGTTTGCCAACCTCTGTATTTACTTTTCTAGAAGTATTTATAGAGATTACATTATATGGCTTTCATGAGAATGCCAAGCGTTTCAACTTCCAGAATTTGAATAGACTGAAGCCAAGTGTTTTATGAAAATACAATAAAGAGGAACTAGTAAGACTTTGTCCCTTCATCTAACCTTACTCGATAAGAAGAACTGAATGGACCTTTATCAAACCAATATGATTGAGTTCATGGTATCAAACTGCTTTGACACTTGGCCAACTTCTTCCAGTAGCTCGATGATTCCTCTTTTTGCATTCTCTTCACTTTGTCTTCATGCTAAGTTGAAGTATATAAAACATGTCATTCGATTTACAATAATCATCCATATGCTCATCATCATAATAGAAATCAATCCATTTTTTGGCCATTATAACTCATCACTGAGTCATTCATAACTTCACAACAATGTCCCTCAATCCCCTTATAATTTGGTACAGACTCCTTGTCATTCATTATCTTCTCTCATCTGCCTGGTTTATGTCATCACATGATCACATGATATTGTTTTAATTCTTGCGATCATGCGACATATGTAGTAATACATCTGAGAGGACACTATATTTGAGTTTGGCATTCATTGAAAAAATTCTCAGATTTGAACTTATGCCAGTGATCTGGTATCTTTTGAAATGAACGGCCACAATTATATCATCTCTGACAGTTACTTTATGACTCGGGTCCCACAGGCTATGTGTCAATATCCCGCTAAGTCACTAAGCATCTTCGGTGACTTACGTTGTCGCATGATCACATAGCAATATTTTAATCCATGCGATCATGCGACCGCTTTATCATTGACACATCTGTGCTATCAAAGTATGTGGGTCCCACTGCCACATGGAAGTTCTTGCTATGTCATAACTTAGGTCCCACTGAGAAACAAGGCCCACTAATCTGCCCCTTTTTTTACTTTTCGCATGATTGCATAACATTATTTTAATTCTTGCGATTATGTGACCACTTTATCATTGGCACAATATTTAATAGCTATTCCATCTCATCATCGCACTTGTGTTGTTGGCCTACGTGGGTCCCAGCAAAACACACTTTCACTTGCCTGAGCTTCCATTGTCGCATGATCGCATAGCATTATTTTATTCCATGCGATCATGCGACTCCTCTATGATTGGTGCATGTGGAGTGATCCCGCTAACCCACAAATAATCTCCTATACCATATCGGAAAAGTGGCGACCATCGATTAAGCATCCTATAACTGTGGACAAACTTTTCTTGGCCCCACCCGACACATCAAAAGATCTCGCAAGTTCGCAAAAGCATTTGATAGGGATCGCGATTATGCGAGGGCCGTTGGATCCTTTTCTTTGTTCCACCATAGGTAAGTCCATTGACTCAAGTCCTACCACCACACGTATGCATCTCACAAATTCGCAAAAGCATTTGGCAGGGGTCACGATTTTGTGAGGACCATTGGATGCACTTTGATGAAGTGCAGCCTCTACCATTTTTTCGCATTAGGCTCGAGAGTAGAAAAGTGTAGCATATGTATATAACATGCTGTATAATATGCATTATAATGCAATGACCGAGCTCCATAACATCATAAAGACTATTCATACAATCAGATGATAACTATTTCACCTTTAAATGATCATTGGTTATGAAATAAAACCACTGTATATCTTGAGATGTTACGGCTTCATCACAATGAAAGTTAACTCTTGTGGATCAATGAGACCGAACATAAATGTTGGCATAGTTATGGGACTAAGGACTACATGATTTCATTTGCTTTTATCTTCAAGATTAAACATAGTTCAATTTTGAACTATCCCAAATTCTGCTACTTTAAATTTGAATCAAACCTATAGATATCATGTTGACACATGTTTGATATTAGGATCAACAATGTGTTCTTCCCAAGGAAACACCCTTTCATATCTTGAGCCCGTGGATAGCACCATCATGTGAGATGCAACTGTGATGACATCCATACTTTTAATTTCTCATTCTTCAATCTTTTAGGACACTATCTTAAGGTCCTCTCAACCTGCAAATTTTTCATATAAATCAAAGTCTTCATTGTAATCTCTGCTTCTCTATTATCAATGTATTCATTTAGAATAAGAGAAGCCTCAACAACTGAATGCAAACACTATCACATAGAATAAAATCTGAATCTTTCAATGGCAATTCTATTATAATATCAGTCACATGAAAACTTTCTTCCAATGCTTTGCAAGTGCCTGGAGATCATGATCCAGAAACATCATTTCATCTTAGAAAGAACATCAACAGGAGCATGAGTCTCTGTCGGGTTAGGATCTACAACCTACCCAAATAATGAGACTTTAATAACAACCCACCAAGCTTAAACAAGAAGGCAATGGGAGGGGAACCTGGCAAGGACTTCCTATCCTAGAGGAAATCTAGACCTAGACATTACATGACCAGACTAACTTGGCATGACCATATGACTCCAATATTGCCAAAAAAATGGGTGACCGAAAGTCAGACAACATAGATCAAGGATCCCTAAGTCTCTTGTTGAAAAATATAAAGATGATATATGTTTTATGGTGGATACTAACCTTACCTATATTGAAGTAGAAGAGCCTAGAACAGAGTTCATAGACCCTCTTGGCTATGAAATATCTAAGGTAGAAACTAAAGAGTATGTTAGCAGACTACTAAAGTGTAATTTGGACACTCCGTGTGATAGGTTTGGAACCTTTGAGGAGAACTTCAACTCCACAAAGATTTTAATTGAAGAGAAGTAGTCTAAGAAGAGAGTTGAGAACACCATTAAGAAAATCTTAAAGGATACAAGAATGACAAAGAGAGTTTTTGGTAGCAAAGCAGGTAGTAGAAAAAATTAGAGAGAGTGGACAAATGGAAGTTTTGTCTATCCCTCCTCTATCATCAATTGTAGTGCCACAGGAAGAACCACAAGTAAAAGTGAAAGTGGAAGTACCTGAGAAGGACATAGAATCAAAGATGTCTACTAGATCCACTTCCTCCACACCTAGCAAAAGAGTTAAGGAGAGTGCCACTAGACTAGGAAAGAGAAATAAAACTCTAGTGCAACCTATTCCAAGAAAGATTGTAGAAATTAAAGATGATGTCACTACTAAGAAGAAAGCTTGGAAACCAAAAGTTGAAAATCTTAATGAGCAAATTATTGAGAATGGTGACTTTGCAAGAATGAACAAATATTATGATCTTTATGATTGTGCTGATAGACTTAATCTAGAGAATATAGTTGTGAAACATATGATCTTGACTGGCAAGAAGTTTGATACCATTCTAGGATAGATACCTAATGATCTTTATAACAAACTTCTAAATAGGAAGAAGAGAGCATCCGAGGAAGAGACAGCTATTAGAGAAAAGCTTGTGAGGAAGCTTTGTCAAGTAAGAGATGAAACTCATTTCAATCAAATCATGAAGGCCCTAAGCACTCATTTGAGAACCAAAAGGTGAACAATTCAGATTATGGGAGGTAGGTATGAAGAAGTAAATTCTGAGACTGAACATGTAATTATCAAGGTTATGGAAAAACATGTTTGAGAACCATCAGTTGCAGTAGAGCAAGTAGGTGAGAAAGTACAAGAGGACATTCCCTCTCCTCTAGCTATTAATATTGAAGATGAAATAATTAGTGTAGAAGGTACAAAAGTCATCTTGGATATTGATGAAAATGTATTCAAGAATTTGGAGAACATTGTTGACAATTTGTCTTTTGAAGAACAGGAAGCTACAAAAGAAGAAGAGATGATAGAGACCACAATTGTGGAGCCACCAATTATAGAAGAACAAATTCCCATTCCCACCAAAGAAGATATCAGTCTTACTCCTGAGACTAGAAAGAAGACTCAAATTGGATCTATGATTGAGCATTTGGGAAAAGAAGTAGATGATGATGATCAGTTGGAACTGATTACATCCTTGAACAAAATAATTGGTAAGAATAAGAAGGTGAAGAGTCTTGAAGGGTGTCTGAAGGAACTAACTAAGAAGTTACAAGGTATTGTAACTACATAAATATTAGAAGCCAACCCTGTGGAGAAGGCAAAGAAGGTAATGAGAACCTTTGATATTGAATTCACAAACATAGCTAATATTGCAAAAGTGAAAGCACAAGAAGACTATGAGGCCAGAATGCTTTTGAACATCAGTTAGAATATTAGAAATGATATCAATACTCTTGATATTTGTATGAAGGATTTGAGGAAGCATTTGGAAATAGGAAAATCTTTGTACATACAGTGTACAAAATTAGAAACTTTGACATCTAAGGAAGACCAGAAGATAAAATTGAAGGAAGTAGAAATTCTAAATGAGACAAACCTTCTGTCTAGTCCCAATGTGAAGGTTTGTGATGTTGAGAAGAAAGTTAGGCAACTTTATGATGAAATCAAAGTTGTACAAGATGAGAAAGATAGGAAATTGAGAAGATACACTCTTTTGAGAGAGCATGCTTCTATGAAATTGAGCATAATTGAAGAGTAGTTGGAAGAATGTCTTTCAGCAAAGACATCTTTTCAAAAATTTAACTTTGAAAACCTCCAAGCATGTGAAATTGCTTCTTATGGACTAAGTGCACTACTTAATGTGGTAGATTCCATTAAGAAATCATGGGAGAAGGAGATAGAAGCCACAAAGATAGATTTTTTATATTGTGTTGCAAGCCTATTGACTTTGCAATAAATGAATTGAGTTATAACTTTTTGTAATACAATTTTGTGACCCTCCCCACCTTATTTTGTCATTGTTGTCAAAGGGGGAGAGATATATAGAAGAAAATTGATAGTATATGATAAGGGTTGTTACTCTTAGGGGGAGTACTATATTAGAGATAATAATTTTTGAGGAGTTATAAGGATAGTATTTTTTTTTATACTATGGCCACAATTTTAAACAGTTTTTAGATTTTGAGTTGTACACTTAGCCAATTTTCTCATATGTTGCCACGAATGACAAAGGGGGAGATTGTTGGAAATTTGGCTAAGTTTATTACATAGATGTTTTCATTATAGAAACATATGATCCACATGAAGATTACATAGGTCAGAGAGCAAGTATGACAGAGAATTGCAAATTTGTCTAAGTGTGAGACAGTGTTTTACCAGTGAACTTGGATACAACTTTTGTTTGCGACATTGACTGGAGTAAGTTTAGTGCTTGCACACTTGAAAATAGACTCTATGATGTCTTTTGATCACCCATCTTAGAGCACAAGTCAGTACAGGATGTATAGAAGAAGTTATGACAATTTTACCGAAGACAGTGTGAAGCCGACGGGAGAGAATATGAAGGCAGAACTAGTAAAGAGTTAAGGGATTATTTTGTTTATCAAAATAATGACTTAACAATATAAAGGGATGACATCCTAGATTTTAACTCTTGGATAAAGCTATTGGTATAAATGTAAATGTAATTGTAATTGTAAGAGTAATAAAAAAAGCAAGGAATTGTAGTATTATCGAGAAAGAAGGACAAGTGATATGATGTGAAGTATATGAAGCATATCTAATAGCGATAGTGAAAGAGTAGCAAAGTGATATTGATGCAATCAGTATAAGGTTATGTACCTTAACCTATTTTTTAATTAGTGTATATTGTACATTACTTTTTTGGGCAGTGGGCTCATCTGGTAATCACATTTTGTACTACAACTCCTAATAGGGTTGAGGCTTCTAACAAGGCCTATAGTCCCTTAATCAGGCTTCTAACAAGACCTATAGTCCCTTAATCAAGACTGATACACTATATGCTTGTAATAGATTCCTAATAGGGTCAATATCCTTAACAAGATACTTTTGATTAGTGGATATTTGTGGGTGCCATCCCCACCAAGGTTTTCCCTTGGCCAGGGTTTCCTGGAGAACAAATAATGTGTTATGAGTTCATTATTGTTATGCATGTTATTTAGCTTCTTATGTTATGCATGTATAAAGATAATCTATTATATCCATAATTGGGAATAAGATAAAGTTTGTAGAATATTTATTCACCCCCCCCCCCCCCCCCCCCCCCACCTCTCAATATTCCCTATTTCTAACAAAAACATCCAAGATAGGTTTTTGATCCATGTCAACGAGGAGTGGGTTAACCAACTTCAAATGTCCACCACATATATTATTAACATTGAGAGGAAAAGTTGATGGTTGTTTATAAGGATTGAACCCCAATCCATATGTATAATTATAAATTTTGTTATCCAAATGTACTTGTATACATTGTTCATATTTACCACATCCTTTCCCATTAAATCTTGACTTCTTGAGTAGATGATAACTAGAACCATATCTATCAGCCATATCAGATTGAGTCCAAGGAGTTGCATATGTCACAATATCATAGCAATCGGGTTTTATTATTTCAATTGTTTCTTCAATCAAGATAGAGTTTTTAATTCCATAGAAAGTGAGGAAGGAGTAAAAACTTGTTTTTCAAACCCACTTTGTTGTTTCATGAATTCCAAATTAGAAAGTTTATATTCTCCAATAAAAGAAGGATTAAAGTCCAATGTTCCCCAATCATCCCTAGTCAAAGAAGAAGATTGAGTTGTAGTTTGTTTAATCTTAGGTGGCCTTTCAGGCTATTTTCTTTATTGGAGAGGTTAAAAAACTTTAGCATATTCTGCATTTAAGCAAGGATTTGGTACATCATCCACACGTAGTGTATACAATAAATTGTTATAAATGAACCTAGCCTTGTGATGAAGAGTAGAAGGAACTACATGCATAGTATGTAACCAAGGTCTACCTAAAAGAATATTATAATTGAAAGGTCTAAGCATAACATGAATATGTGTATTGACAATAACCAAACCAAATTTATAGGTAATGTAATCATGCCCAAAGTTCTCTTTGTAATATTATTGATGAAGGGTGCCCCACTTAATACCACAAACACATAACAGAAATAGAGAAACAACAACAATATGCAAGAATAGAAAATTGGCTTCTTATTATCTCCAGAAGTGTGGAATTACAAATTTTAGAATTACAATATGCAAAGCCACATGGGAATTCCCCTTACAATATTCTGTAGGACAAAGCCTCGAATCATTACCCAGATCTACCCAAAACTACCCTTGATAACACTACGGGCCTTCTTTATATAGGCAATTTCCACCACCCAAGAAGGTTACAGAAATTTAGCCCATAGGGCTGACCAAACTTAGAATTATTTTATTTTACAATTTATTACATCAAAGTGAGCTCAAAATAACTTTTAAAACCCAAACATAAATTTTGAAGGAAAATCATCTTCCACCATTTTAGGTTACCCAACTTCCGAAGACCATAAGTCATCCCTAGTTGACCCCATTGACTATTATAACCCCATTCCAAAAAGGCCACGAAGTGCTCTACAGGCTTAACTTGCGCAAGCACCCATCGCCCAAAATTTTGACCTCATCTGGGGCCTCTAAAGCCTTCAAAATTGAGTTCAAAGTTTCTGTACCCTACTGCCAATACCGAAAATCTTCAATATCTACAAAGCTAGACTTGATCTGTCAATGAAACTTTACTAGCAGACTGATATGATTGAGATGAACCTCCACATGTGAAATCAAAATATTTTGAGATCAAATGACCAACTTACTAAAAATAGAAAGTTTCCATAAATAGCAGCTCTACACAAGATAGCCCTTATTGAATACAAAAACAAAAATATTTTTGGGTGATGCAAGATTGCTCTTACACCCAAGATGCTCCTGCATCAGACACCCAGGGTAATTTGAGAAGTGACCCTGTCATGACTCAGGTGTGAAGAGGAAAAACAAGATGGTTAACCTCCTCCCTTGTCAATCATGATGAATCTTCAATTGGTCATCATTTCCACTTGACCAGATATTCTTCATATGTCTTGTTCCTTGTGCTTCTACCAACATGACTATCTAGTATGTCTTCAATATCCTTGATATCTGAACTGGCTGCTGAAATACTCCATTGTGCTGCTATAACCTCATCTTCAATACCTCCTTCATAGTACTCTATCAAATCTAAAATATTAAATACTGGTGAAATATTCATCTCAGTAGGCAATTCTACCTCATATGCATTTCCTGAATCATGCTTCTTTAGTATCTTACATGGCCCAAACTTCTTCATTTTTAGCTTGTTATATGTACCAACTAGAAACTGCTCCATCTGCAAATGAACCATGACTTCATCCCCAACTTGAAATTCCTTATGCCTCCTTTTCTCATCTACCTTAGCCTTATACTATGCATTCATTTTGGTAATGTGCTTCCTCACCTCCTCATGGATGTTCTTCAAATGTTCTGCAAAATCCTTAGCTTCAACACTACTTAATTCTCCTTTATCTATCTTTCTCAACTTAGATGCATTTCTTGGACTACTCCCATATACAATTTGGAATGGTGATTTACCAGTGCTCTTGTTGATAGAATTATTGTATGCAAATTCTACCTGTGGTAAAATCAAATCCCATCCTGTTGGCTTATCTCCAACCAAACATCTCAAAAAATTTCCCAAACACCTATTCACCACCTCTATGTGTCCATCAGCCTATGGATGATGTGATGAACTAAACTTCAAATCTATCTTCAAATTCTTCCATAATGTACACCAAAAATATCCAATGAACGTAGTGTCCCTATCTGAAACTATACTCTTTGGCAGACCATGTAGTCTCACCACTTCTCTAAAAAATAATTCCACTACATGAACAAAATCATTAGTCTTCTTACAGGGAATAAAATGTGCCATCTTTGAAAATTTTTCAACTACCACAAAGAATGAATCATGTCCCCATTGTGTCCTTGGTAAACCAAGAACAAATTCCATTCTTATATCCTCCCAAGGCTTCTTTTGTATAGGTAATGGCTGATACAACCCTGTATTTTGCTTCACTCCTTTCACCATCTGACATACTCTACAACTCTGTACAAACTTCTTGATATCTTGTTGTAACTACAGCCAATAATAATTCTCACTAACCAAAGCAAGGGTTTTATCATGACCAAAATGTCCAGCCAATCCTCCGCTATGCTTCTCCTTGATGAGATTCTCCCTCATAGAACTTCATGGAATGCATAATTGACTCCCTCTAAATAGCATACCATTCTGGATGATGAAATCCCACCACTTCATCCTATCTAAAGTAACAGGTTTTGTACAAGCTTTCCAAGCTTCACCAAAATCAGGATCCTCTGGATACAAATTCTTGACTTCCTTGAACCCAACCACTTCAATCTGCATTTTTGTCAACAATAGTTGCCTTCTACTAAGAGCATCTACAACCCTATTAGACTTTCCAATTCTATGTTTCAAAACAAATGTATAACTCTGTAAAAACTCAACCCATTTCAAATGTCTTTGATTCAACTTTCCTTGACTATTCAAATATTGCAAAGCTTGATGATCAGTATACAAAACAAACTCCTTAGGAAGAAAATAATGTCTCCACTTCATCAATGCCTGAACTATAGCATAAAATTCCTGATCATAAATAAAATATTTCCTCTTGGCATCATTTAACTTCTCAATAAAATAAGCAATAGGTTTACCTTCTTGGCTCATAATAGCTCCTATTGCAGTACCACTAGCATCACAGTCTACTTGAAATACCTTATTAAAGTCTGGAAGTGCTAAAATAGGTTTTTATGTAACTTTCTATTTCAACTATTTAAAACTCTTATCTACCCCATTAGTCCACTTGAACTCTTTTCTATCCCCTCTCATTGTTTCAGTCAAGGGTCGACAAATACTGCTAACATTTTAGATAAAATTTCTATAAAAGCTAGCTAAACCATGAAAAGATCTTACCTTAGTAGCACTCCTTGGAGTAGGATAGCCTATACTTTCTCTGGGTCTACAAATCCCAAATACACCAATTCCTTCTTCACAAAACTGCACTTCTTCAAATTAATCAACAATTTCTCATCTCTCAGCTTCTCAAACACCAGATGAATATGCATCATATGTTCCTCCAATGTCTTTCTAAATATCAAAATATCATCTAGATAAACAATGACAAACTTACCCAAAAATTCTTTCAGAACCTCGTTCATGAGCTACATGAAAGTGCTCAGTGCATTGATTAGCCCAAAAGGCATGACTAACCACTCATACAATCCTTCCTTTGTCTTGAAGGTAGTCTTCCATTCATCTCCTTCTCTAATCCAAATCTAATGATATCCACTCTTTAGATCTATCTTTGAGAAATACATAGGTCCACTCAAATAGTCTATAATATCATCCAGTCATGGCAATGGAAACCTGTACTTGATTGTGATCTTGTTTATTGCTATGGAATCTGTACATATCCTCCATTCTCCATTCTTCTTTGGTGCTAATACCACTGGTATAGCACATGGACTCAAACTCTCATGAATCAATCCTTTCTGCAACAACTCATGTACTTGTCTGTTCAACTCCTCACTTTTTGCAGGTATCATTATGTGTGCTGCCTTGTTTGGAAAATTGGCTCCTAGAATTAAATCCATCTGATGACTAATCTTCCTTACTAGTGGTAATCCATTAGGTACATTATCAGATACAATATCCTAAAACTCATTCAACAAATCTATAACCTCTACAGGTACATCCTCTATTTCCTCTTTACCAGCTTTTGGAAATAAAGCCAAACACACATGCTCATGCCTCATACCATCTAGGAACTTTCTTCCATCAATAAATGTTATTCTTACTTTAGCACATACCTTTTCTTTGGTCTCCTTCAATGGCTTTAGCTTATGTCGCACTCCATCCTTTGTTAGGGAATAGGTATTCACATGACCATCATGTACAACACATCTATCAAACTACCACAGTCTACCCAACAACATATGACATGCATCCATAGATATGATATCACATAGTACCTCATCTTGGTACCCGCCAATCTTGAACTTTACTAGGCACTGTTCACTGACCATGACCTTGTGGTCATCCTACACCAAGGCAATCTGATATGGATGTGGGTGTTTCTATCTCTTGATTTTCAACTTGGCCACCATCTCTTCTAACACAAAATTTTTAGTGCTTCCACTATCAATAATCACATCATATCATTTACCCTCACACTTGCATCTAGTGCGAAATAGGCTCCTCCTTTGTTCAGGTTCATTCTTACCACTTAGCAGGACTCTTCTGTTAATCAATGTTTCTCCTCTTTCAACATCTTCAGAATTTGAGGATCTGGCATCTTCATCTACATGTGCCACTCTAGCCTGACCTTCATTCCTCCTATTTGTCCTTCCTTGGTGTTGAGGACATTCAAATGCCTTATGACCTTCTCCATAGTGAAAACATGTTCCACATAACACTCCTCTTCCTGAACCTTGTCCTCTTCCTCTTCTTCTCTAATCTTTATTATTCTAATCTTGGAAATGATTGGAATTGTTTCCTCTTTGATTTTGACTACTACTGGCCTCATCCTTCTTTTTTAGATCTTCATTTCAACCTCCATATGACCATCCACCAGATCATCCATCACGACCTCTTCTATTTTATCTACTCTTGAACTTCTTGTACAGCTTTTCCTCTACTTTTAGGGAAAACTCTTATGCCTCTTCAATACTATTCATTCAAACCAAATTCAACTCCTTTTGAATGCTTGGCCTCAACCCATTAAGGTAATGGGCAAATTTCTCCTTATCAGCTTCCATATGGCCTGTTCTAAGGAGGATTTGATAGAACTCCTCTATATACTCCTGAATAGATCATCTCGCTTGCTTCAAACTTTGCATTTTCTTGAGTAGGTCAAGCTCATAATCAATAGGGATGAACTGTCACTTCAATTTATCCACCATCTAATCCCATCTTGTGATTTTATCTTTCCCTCTTCTATTTCACTCCAATTGAATCTCTTGCCACCAAATCTTTGCATGACCTTTTAGTCTAGCCTTCTCAAACTTGACCCGATCAGGATCCTCAATATCTTCATACTCAAAATATTCTTCACATTCATTGATCCAGTCGATCAACGCTTCTAGGTTAAGATTTCCAGAAAATGTTAGGACCTCAATCTTAGGTCTCTTCCCAATCTTTGAGATAGCTTGGAAAAGTCTTTCTTCCTCCTGGTTCACCACTTCAACTTCTCCTTCTTGATCTTCTTCTTCGGCTTCATCCTCACTTTCATCTTTGACATTAAGATTCATTTCTCTATGAATCTCTTGTTGCAATGCTTGCACTTGTCTCTACAGTGTCCTAACCTTAGGTGTTACAACACCAGCTTTTCTACTACATTTCCTCCATGGAGGCATTTTCGTGATGTGCATTGAAACCCTAACCATGGTCCTGTGAAAACTACCTCACAGTCGGTGATCTATTTACACACTTAGGAACTCCTACTCTGATACCACTTGATGAAGGGTGCTCCCCTTAATACCACAAACACATAACAGAAACCAAAAACAACAACAATATGCAAGAACAAAAAATTAGCTTCTTATTATCTCCACAAGTGTGGAATTACAAATTTTAGAATTACAATATGCAAAGAAACATGGGCGTTCCCCTTACAATATTCTATAGGACAAAGCCTTGAATCATTACCCAGATCTACCCAGAACTACCCTAGACAACACTACGGGCCTTCTTTATATAGGCAATTTCCACCGCCCGAGAAGGTTCCAAAAATTTAGCCCATAGGGCCGACCAAACTTAGAATTATTTTATTTTACAATTTATTACATCAAAGTCGGCTCAAAATAAATTTTGAAACCCAAACATAAAGTTAGAAGGAAAATCATTTTCTGCCATTTCAGGCGACTCAACTTCTAAAGATCATAAGTGATCACCAGTTGACCCGATTGACTATTATAACCCCATTTTGGAAAGGCCACAAAGTGCTTTATAGGCTTGACTCACACAAGTGCTTGTCACCCAAATTTTTGACCTCATTCGGGGCCTCTAAAGCCTTCAAAACTGAGTTCAAAGTTTCTGTACCCTGCTGCCAATACTGAAAATCTTCAATATCTACAAAGCTAGACTTGATCTGTCAATGAAACTTTACTGGCAGACTGATATGACTGAGATGAACCTCCACATGTGAAATTAGAACATTCTGAGATTGAATGACCAACTTACTAAAAATAGCAAGTTTCCATAAATAGCAGCTCTACACAAGATAGCCCTTATTGAATACAAAAATAGAAATAGTTTTGGGTAATGCAAGATTGCTCTTACACCCAGGATGCTCCTGCATCAATTATAAAATCCATGAATAGGAACATTATTAGGTTGAATAGTTGTAAGACCAGCCTTAATTTCCTTAAGCATATCCATACTACAAACATTAAGCCTAGATCCATTGTCAATTAATGTTCTACGAATGATACTTTGATTAATAGAAATGACAACCATAAGAGCATCATATTGATTCTGCACCTCAAGAGAAAGTAAATCATCATGAGAAAATACAATAGGAGGTACATAATGCATAGTATGCATGCACTCCAAAAATGAATTATTATTTTCTTGATTAGGAAGTGAAGTAGGAAGGGTAGATAGAGCCTTTTGCAATGCCTCATGATATGTCAGGGAAGTTGGAATCAATTCTCATAAAGATATCTTAGTAGGAGTAGCATGTAATTGTTCTAATAAGTCATACTCCTTAAAGGAAGATGGAAACCTAGGGACTTGAGGAAGCATAGGTTGGGAAGGAGGTAAAGAAACCAGAATAATAGGCTGAGAGTTATTGTGTGTGTGATAAGCATGTGAAACGGAGGATGAAATAGGAATAGGATCAATGGATATCTTATTTGAACAATTTTCATCCTCACTTCCATGTACCTCATTAGGGGATCTATCCTCTTTTTTAATAAAAGCCTCATCAAAGTATTCAAAACAAAAATCATACATGTTGAACACAAAGTAGCACTACAAGCATGTAAATGTTTTTGCATTTTCAAAGAAATTTTGTGATTTTTTTAATTTAATTTTGAAATATAAATGCAAGAGAATAAAATAAATCTACTTTTATATGCATGTAAGAGCTAACATAAAATACAAATCTAACACCAAAAAGAAAGAGTTGTCGTAAATGGGTTCACCAAAATATTTGGTTTAAAATATGGATAGGGGTTCGAACAGTGGGGGTTTGCACATAAAAGAGACCCTAGACCAATATTTAACACATACATGAAATTCTAATGATAAGGATAAATTTGGAAATGTTTGCAAAGAATAATGAAATCAGATAAAATAAAATACATACCTCATAACATTGTAGATCTTGAAATACTCATTTTCTAGTGCATGTATCATGTTTCTAGAAATTCTGCAATCGAACCTTGAATAGAAACATAGAGATGAAGAAAACCTAGAAATATTTTTATTTTCAAAAGTAGGTCGACCTTGACCCAAATACGAGGGCACAATTTTGCCCCTTTATGTCAAGCTTGACCTGCACTACTTCGACAAAAATTTTGTTCGTAGATCCCAAAAGTTTTCCAAAAAGGGTATCCAAATCTGCTCTACAAATCCTAAAATAGAGACTGTAGATATCTGAAAATGGTTTTTTGGGGTGGCTATATAGGGTTTTTCCTTAGTCAAACCCCTATTTTGGTGATTTCCTCCTCCACGAATAGCCAAATGTAATATAATATGTGTGTGTGTTTCTCGTAGGAAGAGCTTTGAATGTACAATGCCAAGATCTAATCCTCTAGATTGAAACCCTAGCATGAATTGAAATGAGAGAGTAATGCATAGATTTGAATATGATAAAGAAAGCATACCAAGCCCCTGAGGCTAAAGTACTCCTACCAAACTCACAATCCATGGTTGCTACCCCATGATTATATCTTTATAATGCTCGAATGTTGAAAATGGTAGATCAAGGAAGAAGGAATCTTTCTTGCTCCTAATGAATGTCCACAATAACTTGTCCACAAAATGCTTTCTTGCATCAAGGAAACATCATATCTTATTCTCCTATATTATCCTCTTGCAATCTTGCATCATTATCTCATCATTATGTCATCTCCTCATAACTTATTGAAATGAAGGCAAAAGAGAGTGCTTATATAGAGATTTCAAGGCAAGGTTCCTAAGGCAATGTAAGGAACCCTAATTCAAATTTCACCTTGAATTATGGTCCAATCACAATAGAAAACTATGGAGGAAATTTATTAAATGAATTTTGAATAAAAACCCTTTCACATTAAGATCTAGAGGCCCATTTTAAATTTATGGCCCTTCTATGATCCAAATTTGAAAGTGGGAATGAAAACCCTACAAAGATTAAGGTCAACCTCGACCTTGACTTGAGGTTTCAAGCTAGTCAACTTAGAGTTTCAGTGAAGTTTTTAGATCGGTGAGAGACTTAGAATGATGGGAAAATAGAATAGAATGTTGGAAAAAGGTGTAAAGGCCTAGAAGAAATATGATGAAGGCTAGGAGGACTATTACATAGGTCCTACCTAGAAAATAGAGCCATGAAGAAGGAAATCAAGGAGAATCCTCAAGATTCTAATCCTAATTTCACCTAGAAACAAAGAATCAAGTGCAGATGCATCCTAAATGCAAATCTATCATGAAAATACACTAAATAAGGGTGCTAAACTTACCAACATGGAAGTGCTTCCATTTTAAGATGACACAATATATATATATATATATATATATATATATATATATATATATATATATATATATATATATATAGACACACACACACACACACATATTAAATGAGATTTTATTACTAGAGAGAGGATTTGAGTACAACCATAGATGCTTCAATAGCACTGAAAAAGTTGAAGACTCACTCCAAAATTATTTTCCACCTATACCTACACACAAAATACCAAAGAAAATGTTTAGAGAGCTATGCATGATTTTTATCTAGTAAAACTATTATTTTGGTGTTTGTATTTTGATAGACAACCTTAGAATACATGATATGTAAATAGATATAAAACAAAGAAGAATAATAGTACATTAGCAATATTACAACAATATGAAACATAGCTTCAGATTTACAAGACTCAACCACAAGACCCCTATATCTTGCAAGTTCTTAGAAGTAGGTCATAAAACCCTGAAGTCGTAGTGGTCTCTCCAGATATGGCAATATAATTAAAAAGTATCATTGTAGAAATGATAGGAGTATAATAATCATGTGTATGGAATGTTGTGTATGAAAGGATACAATAAAGGATTTTAGGGATGAAAAAAAGATCACTCAAGATTTATAACGAGTTGTAATGAAGTTTGAAAGATGGAAATTGAGGAAATGTGAAGAGGTTTTCAGAACCATGAAAAAACCCTAGACATCAGTATAGGTTGGGAGGTGAATTATAGTGGAAAAATATAACCAATGTAATGTCCTAATAGATAACAAAATAAAAATTATTGATGGGATGCTAGCATAGAGCACATATATATGTATATGAGTAAAAATAGACCTAACAATCAAGGAATAAAGGATGGAAGGTGGCAAGTGATGTGTCAAATTAACATTAAGGTTTAACTATATAATTGTATAAGTTATAAATAGAGTAAATACTTATTTCAAGGTTAATAACATCAGTGATAATAATATGTCTTTGGATAGAGGCAAAAATTAGAATTTGGGTTTTTTAAAATATTGTTGCAATGATGGTGGTGGGGGCCCTAATGGATCTAAAGAAGCTAGTGATCTTCCTAAGAATCCTATATCTTTAGATATATATCTGTGCAATGATTCTATAGGTCATCTTTTTGGATCTTCTCTTGTGGGGCTTGCAGCAAAATCTAGGGTTGTTGATGGCCAACTATCTGGTGGTCCTCTTCTAGTGGAGAATCAAAAGTGGTTAGAACATTTTGGTTCTTAGTTTCAAGGTAAGATTATTTCCATTATTTCACACTTAGTGGACCTTGTGTCTGGTGCATGTTTTATTTTTCTCCCTAATTGTATTTTGGACAAAGTCATGGCTTCTATAGAATTTTCTCTAGTGGGAAAATTTATTGGCCCAAGACAAAATATTGAATTTCTGAGAGTTTGGGTTGCTAGAAAGTAGAAAAATAAGTGTGAGATTGATGTTATGGCTATGGGAAAAGGTTGTTTCTCCTTTTTATTTACCTTTGATGAATACTTATAAATATTTTAGTCTATTAGCCTATGGAGGTTTGGCTAGTCCTCGGTTTCTCTCAAGTAGTTGAAACTAAAATTTTTCCCCATAGATTGGGTTTGTGATATGTCTTGTATTTAGGTGAGGTTCCTTGGAATCTCATTGGATTTTTTGGATGAGGAAGTTTTTTGCATCTTAGTGGCTTATTTTAGGGAGCTAAGTTTTTTCAAACCTATAACAAAGTTAAGAAAATAATTAGTGTATGCACAGATCTATGTGAACATTAATAAAACCACTAATTTTTCATTAAAGGTTTCTATATTAAAGCTCATAGTTTTGGCTTGAGCCACTAAATTTGAGTCCATCCATTTCACATGTTTTTAATACAAAAAGAGTGGGCACTAGGCCAAATATTTTCAACTCAAATAAGCTAAAGTGAAAACTTCTAAAAAGGTGTGGAGGATGAAGACATGTCATTTGAATGTTAGGAAAAATACATTAAAAAATACTTTGGGTTCAAACGAAGGTGTTGATCCTACAAAAAATGTTGTCGATTTGATTTAGGACAAGGATCATTCTAGAAATGTTGAAGACAAAATCATGAGAAATGTCTCTCTTGAGAAGGTGGATACATTTCTCCAAAGATGTGGATAGAGATGGTATATTTGGTAGAATTCCCTACTTTGGATGTTATGGAGAGTCTAGTGGAGCCTTGTTTCCTAGAGATTAATATAATGGTAAACCATTCTAATGTTGAAAAGGAAGTTTTGGGTTAGAGATTGCAAAATAAATAACATCCCAATGTCAATAGTGGACCACTCTTTTGAGGTGGATGGATTCTTACCATGATAATCATTAGATGCTTTGTAGATGCACGACTTTAAAAAATTAATTGGGGAAGAAGCTACCATCACTTTGGTGAAATATATAACTAGGCATAAGGATACCCTTTAAATGTCTATTAGTAAACTAAGGAATAGGATGAAAGTATAATGTAGTGGTGATTCAAAGAGTGTGGAAGGGTTGACATTGCTGGAATTATGGAAAGGTGTGTACTAAGAGGGAAGGGGTGAATCACTACCCTTAAAAAATTTAAAACTGACTCCTTGTAAATGTTATACTCTAAGTTTGCACCCTTGTTTCAAGCTCTCTTGGTCTTGATAACCTAGTATAACATGGAAATCATCTCCAAGTTGTGGGACCTATGCTAACTAAGATGTGACCTCCAGGCTCTAGGCTGGTTCCTCTTCAATAATCACCTTAATTTTCTCATTGATAGGAAAGTAAAGTCTTGAGGGAAAAGGGATAGAAGGAATGCATGAAAGGGAAATAATTTAAAATTAAACTACCTACTAGGTGATACACCAAAATGATGGTATGAATTACAGTATGGAGGATCAAATCAGTGCACAAACTTAGATCTAGGAGATCACAACTTACTGAATAGGCTTGCATCAATATTTCATAGAAGGGTCTACAATAGAAAGAGGCTATTCAGGGAAAGAGATAATTTCACAAACAATAGCATTCCTAAGAATTGGACACAATCTATAACCTGCAAACAAACATCCACTTCTGCAAATAGGTATAGGAATGAGACACATTATCAGGGGGTTGAAATATACCCACAAGGTCACTCAAATCAAATCACCCACAAGAATACACATGAATTAAAAAAAGAAAGAGGGATCAAGAACCCTAAGATATCACTAAAAACATACATATATTTAACTCAATAAGAGAAAATTCAGACAAGAAGGTATAGGGACAAAAAGAATGTCAAAAAGTACCTTTGCAATATCTAAACCTCAATGAAAGGTTACAAGATGTAGAAGCTAGAGGGTAGAAAAAATGCCACGGATAACTTCTCAGAAAGAAAATATCCCCTTTTACAATTGTAAACTCTGAGCTCTAAAAGCTCCAAAAAATAATAGATACATTTCCTTTTTCACACAAGTAGGAGCCAAACCTAATTAGGGTTTACATAGATTTTCATAGAATAGTAGAAACCCTAAATCTATCAATTCTGGTCATAAATGCCCATGAAAATATCCCAACCAATCAGATTACTATTTGCATGTCCATCCCTATATTGTATCTACCTATAGACAAGCTGCCTTGATCTATCTACCTCTCTGCAAATTAGGCTTGCTATAACTATTCAAATCTCGTACTCTTAGATATTTGAATTTAAAATAATATAATGGTCACAGGTGGTGCCAAGCTTTTTTCCATCTACGATTGATATTCAAACCTGATCTATCTTTTAAAATGTGGCCATAAGATCTTCTATTTTACCCAGGCACCACTTTAGATCTTAACCCTAGCTCATCTGGTGAATACATGACTAAGGCCTTCATTTCAAGTTCTCATTTCCCTTTAGTTGCTGAATCTCACAACCTTTTATTTAACCCTGGCTTATTCTAGTGATCACATGATAAACCTTTATCCCACCTTGATAGTCACTGAGTCGCCTAAAGTTTTTAGAATATTCTTTCTGATTGAGCGATTGCCTGACTGAACCTACAAACTGGGGCTCTGTTAGAAAGTAAAGATCCCTAAGATAATTGAGAGGGGGGGCGGGGGGTGAATTAATTATCTGATAATTTAACTAGTCAACTACTTTAAACAATACAATCAATGTATTAATCAACCATAGAAAGATAACCATACACAATTGCACAATAACACAAGATATGTTGACTAGGGAACCTCTTGAAAAGAGTAAATCCCGGTGGGAACGATGCCCAAAAAATGATGCACTAAAATGAAAGTTCCTTGTTAGAGGATGGACCTTGTTAGGAGTCTTATGAAATACATTCAGTACATATAAATCCCTATTAGGAGATTTTGAATCCCTGTTAAAAGATTCTAACCTGGTTAAGAGTTTATGGAAGACAAAAGGACCCACTGCCCAAACAGCTTCAAGGCAAGATCTCTGAACCCACTATCCAAAAGATCTTAGAATTATTCAATAGAATAATATGAAATATTACCTCCTTCACACTATGCCAAAACTAAACTCTCTACTACACAAGATCACAATTCCAGATCTCTGTACTCACAAGTCTTCCTTCATCACTGAATTAGCTCTTTTCTTCACTACATGCATATATTTGCATCTCAAATTTCACAATTCAATCCTCTCTACTCAATTCTCTTTTTCTCAATTCTCCTTTTTTTTTTCAATTCACATTACAACAAGGAAAACATTCCTTCTTATATGACAAACTCAAATAATTACAAATGAGTCAGTCCTCAATTACAAAATAATAATTTCTACACGCTACACACAAAATTCACATAAAATTGTCGGCTTCCAGATACTGTAACTTTCTCCAAAAATATCCTTGAAGTTTTCACTATGAACCACATCATAATTAATGAGTCTCCAACATCCCTTCAACTGCACAAAATTAGATTCCATCCCAGCTAAGAGATATCCTCCGATTTCTAAAAATCGCTACATAGAAACACTGTCTAAACACTGCTTTCACCAAAATGCTCATAACTCTCATGAATGAATGAATTTATTTTTGTGTTGTTAACCATAGGTTAATAACACACCAAATAACATACCATCAACTACACAAA
Organism: Chamaecyparis obtusa; assembly: GCA_027943335.1. Classification (NCBI taxonomy): domain Eukaryota; kingdom Viridiplantae; phylum Streptophyta; class Pinopsida; order Cupressales; family Cupressaceae; genus Chamaecyparis; species Chamaecyparis obtusa. Next base: position 168,624 of record BSBK01001899.1, on the reverse strand, counting down.
ATCCAATCTATAATACAACATGTGCGCAAAACAAAACTGTACCTACTTTCCTGCTGATATCTAGAATATCACTGTGTTGACATCAATGACAATCCAATTCATGAATGCAACAACAATAGCTACAGAATGACTACCAAAATAATTTTTATTCATTCCTAAAAATCTCCCCCATTGGCATTGATGGAAACATAGATGAAAAACATCCAATGTTCCAAAAATCCAATACTGCAACATTACTACAAAATATCAAATTAAATCTTGCTTCGTTCTCCCATTCAGCTCTCTCATACAATCCATAATGTTTTTCATGTATATCTCTCCCACATTGACATCAATGATAGAAATTCCATCACTAAGTCAACAACAACTTAATGTCAAAAGACACTATTCAGAAAAATACAATAACAAGAGTCCTCATGACTCAGCTCATAAACTCCCCCATAGAGGAAGTTCCAACATCCAATCTAGAAGAAAGATAGGGCTCATATACCATTGGACAGATGCAATCATCTACATCAATTCTCAAAAATAGGTTGGGGCATAACCCTAAGCATACCTCTTAAATACACAAATGTATCCTTAGGTAAAGGTTTTGTAAATATATCTGCTATCTATTCCTTTGTGCTTATGTACTCCAATCTTACTTCTTTTTCTGTAGCTTTCTCTCTTACAACATGATAGTTGATCTGAATATGTTTAGTCTTAGAATGTAAAACAAGATTTTTTGACATACTCACTGTACTGGTGTTATCACAATGTATAACAATGGGCTCATCAAACTTTATTCCAATATCCTTCAACATCTGCTTCATCCAAATAATCTGATTACAAGTGTTTGCTATTGTAACATATTCTACTTCTGTTGTACTTTGTGAAATGAAATTCTGCTTCTTACTTAACCAAGAGACCAATTTTCCTCCAAGAAAAAAGGCTCCACCACTGGTTCTTTTCTTGTCATCAATGTTGCCTCCCCAATCTACATCAGTATAGGCACATAAAGTAAAATCATCAGAATTCTCATACCATAATCCATAATCTATTGTTCATTTGAGATATCTCAGTATCCTCTTTACTGTTGCATAATGTGATTCTCTAGGTTCTACTTGAAATCTTGCTACAATCCCAACTGAATGTGCTATATCAGGTCTTGTATGTGTCAAGTACTACAATCCTCCAATCATAGATCTGTACTTTTTTTGCTCAACTGCTGGTGTCTCATCTTTGCTAGATAACTTATGTCCAGTTACCATAGGTGTTCCAACAGGTTTAGAATCTTCCATTCCAAATCTTTTCAATAAGTCATTCAAATACTTAGTCTGACTTACAAATATACCTTTCTTGCTTTGTGTTATCTGTAATCCCAAAAAATATTTCATTTCTCCAATCATGCTCATTTCAAATTCAGTCTTCATTTCATCTACAAATTTGTCACTGGCTTCATCTTCTCCTCCAAAGATAATATCATCAAAAAATATAACTATAACCAACAAACCATTCTCAATTTCTTTTGTGTATATGTTACTATCTGCTGTTCCTTTTATAAATCCCAATTTCAATAAATACTTATCCAATCTTGCATACCAGGTTCTAGGTGCTTGTTTTAATCCATATAAAGCTTTCTTTAACTTACATACCATATCTCCTTCTTGTGTCAAAGGAAAACCTTTAGGCTGCTCAATGTAGACTTCTTCTTCCAATTCACCATTCAAAAATGCTGACTTCACATCCATCTGATACACTTTGAATTTCTTGTAAGCTACATATGCTAGAAACATTCTCACTGCTTCAAGTCTGGCCACAGGTGCAAAAGTTTCTTCATAGTCAATTCCTTCTTGTTGTGAATATCCTTTACACACCAATATTGTTTTGTTTCTTATCAGTTCTCCTTGTTCATTCATCTTCTTTCTAAATACCCATTTTGTTCCAATCACATTCTTATCTTTAGGTCTAGGGACCAATTCCCATGTCTTGTTTTTTTCAATCTGCTCCAGTTCTTCTTTCATAGCATTAATCCAATGTTCATCTTCACAAGCTTCATTAGTAGTCTTAGGTTCAATTTGAGAAATCAAACATAAATGTACCTTATTTTGAGTCAAAACTCCTCTGTCTAAACTTCCAATAACTTTCTCAACAGGGTGATGTCTTGAAATATACCTGTTAGGTGTCATAGTTACTGATCTTGTTCCAACTGTAGATTCTTCTCTGCTTTCTTGTCTATTTTCTTCTTTTTTTTCTTCTTTGTTTTCTTCAGTATGAATTTCATTCAGCAAATCACAGTTAGTTTCAAAAAATAATTCTGTATTTTCAATGTTAGGCTGAGGTTGTGCTTCTCCATCAGATTCATAATCAAGCATTCTTTCCTGAATTTTAAACTTCTCATCAACTTTGACATTTTCACTTTCAACAATAGTCTTATTTCTTTTGTTATAACATCTATATGCTTTGCTTTTTAAAGAATATCCAAGAAATATTCCTTCATCACTTCTAGGATCAAACTTTCCTATATCATCATCTCTCTTAATATAACATTTACTTCCAAAAATTCTAAAATACTTAACTAAGGGTGCATGTCCAAACCATAATTCATAAGGTGTCTTGTTTGTATCTACTCTGATTTATACTCTATTCATAGTGTATACTATTGTGTTCACTTCTTCTCTCCAAAAAGTCTTAGCCAAATCATTTTCAAACAACATAGCTCTTGCTGCTTCAGTTATTGACCTGTTCCTTCTTTCTACAATACCATTTTGTTATAGTGTTCTAGGGGCTAAAAGTTGTCTCTTAATACCATTCATTTCACAAAAAGTATTAAACTCTCTAGATGTAAATTCACCACCTCTATCAGATCTTAGACACTTAATCTTCATTCCAGATTCATTCTCAATTTTTCTTTTCATGATCTTAAATTTATCAAATGCTTCATATTTTTCTTTCAAAAATGCAATCCACATCATTCTTGTAAAATTATCAACAAGAATCATAAAATACCTTTCTCCATAGAATCCTCTAGTCCTTGTAGGACCACTCAAGTCTGTATGAACAATCTCCAGCTTCTCTGTCGATGTGAACTTCTTGCTAGGAAATGAACTCCTTTTCTTCTTTGCCATCATACATTCTTTGCAAATCATGTTAGTAGGTTTCATAATTCTAGGTAAATCTCTTACCGCAAGTGTAGTACTCACTTTGACAATATTACCAAAGTTTATATGACAAAACCTTTTATGCCATAACCAACTATCATCAATCTTAGTTAACAAACATGTCATCTCAGTATGATTCAACTGAAATACATTACCTCTGGTTTTGGATCCTTTTCCAATCAGATTTCCATCTTTATCTTTTATCACACAAGTTTTCTTAGCAAACCAAACTTGATAACCCTTATCAACCAATTGTCCAATGCTTAGTAGATTATGTCTCAATCCATCAACAAAGTAAACATCATCAGTGTTAGTCTTTCCATCAAGAGTAATAGATCCTATACCCTTAATCAAACAAGGTGCATTATTACAAACTCTAACAATTCCTCCATCATAATTGTCTAACTTAACAAACTTTCTTTTATCTCCAGTCATATGATGTGAACAACCACTGTCTATAATCCAATCAAATTTGTTTTCAACTTGAGAAACTAATGCTTTTTCTTCCCTTTCATCAGATTTAGAACTTTCTTCTTTAATTGCTACAAATCCTATTTCCTCAAAGTTATCATTATCACTATCACTTAAATGTCTTTCAATTCCTACTTCAAGATCTTCATCATTTGCATAATAACATTCTTTAGATCTCCTAGGTTTAAAGTTGCTTCTATACTTCTTAACTCTTTTAGGACATTTAGATACAAAATGACCATATTCTTGACAAGTCCAACATTTAAAAATTTTCTTCCCTTCTGGTTCTCTTTTTACAAGTAATGCAATACCTTCTTCAATCTTCTTATCTTCCTCAGATTTAGATCTACTACTGCTGGCATAATCTCCATTCACACTAGTGCTTCTTGATAATGTAGGTCTAATGTTAAGAACAATAAATGTTGTCTCCATTCTAGGTAGATCTCCTGATAATCTCAAATTCATCTCTGCTATTTCTAATCTTCCAAGAAGAGTCTCTCTTGAAAAGTTCGGTGTACAAGGTATAACTTGTTCAATCATCAGTGTTGTCTGCTTGAATACTGGTGTCAAAGTTCTCAGAATTTTCCATATTACTTCATTCTCTATCTTATCACCTCCACAAGACTTTATTCCTGTTACAATCTTAAACATCCTACCAATATAGCTTCTAATAGATTCATCATCCATCATTCTAATATCTTCAAATGCACAAATCCAATTATGTAATCTAGCCTTCTTTGCATGTTCATCACCTTCAAAAGTAGAATGTAAAGCTTTCCAAATTGCATGAGATGTTTTCAAACATCTTACTTGACTATATTCATTCTTTGGTAGTGCTGACAAAAGTGCTTCTCTTGCAAGTATGTTACCTATGAATAGATCTAGCTCATCTTTAGTTCCTACCTCTAGATTGTCTTCATCAATGATAGTCTTCTCATTCTTTGTAATGAACCAATAACTTGGTCCTAAACACAATAAATGTGTCTTCATATTTTCTTTCTAGCTATCAAAATTTACTCCATCAAACTTAGGGCTTTCATTCCTAAAATTTTCCATGGATCTCCTTAAGTTGTTAAACTTTTCTTTCAAGGACCTGCTGCTCTGTTACCAATTGTTAGAAAGTAAAGATCCCCAAGATAACTGAGAGGGGGGGGGGGGGGGGGGGGGGGGGGGTGAATTAGTTATCTGATAATTTAACCATTCAAATTATTTAAACAATATAATCAATGTAGTAATCAACCATAGAAATATAACCATACACAATTTCACAATAACACAAGATATGTTGACTAGGGAACCTCTTGAAAAGAGTAAACCCCGGTGGAAATGATGCCCACAAAATGATGCACTAAAATGAAAGTTCCTTGTTAGAGGATGGACCTTGTTAGGAGTCTTATGAAATACATTTAGTACATATAAATCCCTATTAGGAGATTTTGAATCCTTGTTAAAAGATTCTAACCTAGTTAAGAGTTTATGGAAGATAGAAGGACCCACTGCCCAAACAGCTTCAAGGCAAGATCTCTAAACCCACTGTCCAAAAGATCTTAGAATTATTCAATAGAATAATATACAATATATTACCTCCTTCAAAATATGCCAAAACCACACTCTCTACTACACAAGATCACAATTCCAGATCTCTGTACTCACAAGTCTTCCTTCATCACTGAATTAGCTCTTTTCTTCACTTCATGCATATATTCACATCTCAACTTTCACAATTCAATCCTCTCTACTCAATTCTCTTTTTCTCAATTCTCCTTTTTTTTTTCAATTCACATTACAATAAGGAAAACACTCCTTCTGATATACCAAACTCAAATAATTACAAATGAGTTGGTCCTCAATTCCAAAATAATAATTTCTACATGCTACACACAAAATTCACATAAAACTGTTGGCTTCCGGATACTGTAACTTTCTCCAAACATATCCTCAAAGTTTGCACTATGAACCACATCATAATTAATGAGTCTCTAACATCCCTTTAACTACGCAAAATTAGATTCCATCCCAGCTAAGAGATATCCTTTGATTTCTGAAAATCGCTACATAGAAACATTGTCTAAACACTGCTTTCACCAAAATGCTCATAACTCTCATGAATGAATGAATTTATTTTTGTGTTGTTAACCATAGGTTAATAACATACCAAAGAACATACCATCAACTATGCAAAAGCCAATCTGCAATACACCATGTGCACAAATCAAAACTATACTTGGTTTCCTGCTGATATCCAGGATATCACTGTGTTGACATCAATGAAAATCGAAGTCATGAATACAACAACAACTACTATAGAATGACTGCAAAAATACTTTTCATTCATTCCTAGCAGGCTCATCCTACCACTTGTCATGATATTATTGCTTGCCTCATAAACACCTCAGATTATCTACCATAGGACCCACTCTACTTTCCTTCATGGCTTGATACCCAATCAATGGTTGTTGCATGATCTAATGGCTCAGAAGATTCCTTTAGATCATGTTCCATCAGTAGATCTTTCTATTTTACTAAAACCTCACATGAAATAATCAAGCCCATGTCATATGCCAATTGTATTACCTAGCAACCAATAGAAATTTAGCATGTCAGACAGACCCACCTGACATCAGCCTAAACACCTAGAAGATCAAATGACCATCTCATAATCAAAAAAGCTCAAAAGATTCATTTAGATCATAAGACAACCATAGCTCTTCATTAAGCTATCCCCCTTGTAGATTCTCTAACAATGGCCCTACTAACTAATCCTTGTTACCATTCGGCTAGCCAATAAAACACGGGCACGTCACAATAAGAGGACCCACCTGACAGAACCCTGGCAATAAAGAAAGATCAATGGTTGGCATATGATCGCATGGGCTAGGAATATTCCATCAGATCATAAGACAACTGTCAGATCTTGAAGAAAGACAACACACTAGGCCCACTCTGACAAATCTCCACATGACAAGCCTTCAACCAATAAGAAGAAAACACCTCAGACAACTGGCAGTGGACCCATTGAAAAGTGAAATGTTGTGTTGAAAAGAAGATTGATGTCCATCACATGATCTCATGAGCTCAGAAGATTCCATCAGATCATGTGCCAACCGTAGATCTTACTTGATCTTTAACCACTCCAAAACTAAGACTCCCAAATATAATAGTAACTATTTGCCAGATCGTAGGGTGTTAAGGACTTGACCACTAGGAATAAGACATCTTGTGAACACAGTTGCTTAGTCACTGAAAGGAAAGGGAAAAAACCTTTTGACTTGGAGATCTTGCAAACAAAGGGTAATCGCGGGATCAGGAGATATAAAGGAATATTCTGAGGGGTCTTAAAGATCTTGAGACTAGGCTGAGCTTATAAATTGCACATAGGAAATGGAGACTTAAGTGGCCAAAAAAGGTAATGACAAATTAGAATAGGCCCAAAGGGTTTTGAGGGCTTTTTTTGCTATAACGGTCACTTTTTGAAATAAAAACTGACAGACCAGAGAATTTGGATAGTTGCAGAGACTAGAAGAAAAGGTAGAAGACCATGAAAATGATCAAGGTGCTCAACAGGATTAAAATGCAGACCTCTAGATGGAGCTTAGTCTATAGACAAATTTGTAATGGATGGGAAAATTTGGGCAACATTTTGGTGATTTCTGTTGGATGTCAACCTACTAGACATTGATCAATGGTCTTAAAATGATCCATTGGGCATAGGAGTCATCCTCTGAATATAAAGCCTTGATAGAGAGATAGACCTGGAACTAGAGGGATAAAACTATGCGTGGGCACTTCTTGCAAAACAGAGAAAACTAACCTAGAAAGAAAGGAAAGAAAGTAGAAAAAACTAACCTAACCTAAAATAGACCTGTGCAAAAAACTGGTCAAACAAAACCATTCACTAGTTTGTTGAAATAACTACCCCTCCTCCCTAAGATACAATATTTTACATGCATGAGAATAGAAAATAAGGGATGAAGTACACAAATCTATGTGAAGAACTGATGCACTACCTTTCAAAAGATATAAACAAATTGACCCACCTCCACCAACAGATTCTTGTTTTCATTATCTAGGGGTAGATAAGTGAGTTGAGTTTGTCCTTTCTGAATTTCAAGTTCACCTTCAACCTCAGCTTCATTTGAACACTCATGTTTGGACACAAACATGACTGGATTTTTATGGCTAGCCCCCATTCTTGCTAAGTATCTTAAGGGGTAACCCCTAGAAAGAATGAACTTAGGGATCCCTTTGCTAGTGTTTGGATGCATCTCATTAATAAATTTAGTAGGAAGATCAAGAATTTATCCCTCCATGATAATCTACCATATATTTTCCTCTTCTGTAGTTGGGACATAATTAACCCCCTAAAACATAGACCTTTCCTCAAGAACATGCAAGCCATTACCTTTTTTAGGAAGATGAGGAACATCAACAAGAGTTGAGTAGAAAGCATCAATTATCAAATCAAAATCATCTTGTTGCTCTAAGTCAGCAGCAACTGTATCATCTTTATTTTCACAATCAGAGGGCTCAACTAGTGAATCTTGTACTGCCTCAACGTGCTCAATATAAGAAGGCATCTCTTCAAACATATCAGCTTGGCTTTCACCTTCTTCACTTTCTCTCTTATCCTTATTTGGCTACCCTAACCCATCTTGATGTAATAACTCTACTTGTTCATCATGATCATCATGAAAAAGTACACCTAAAAGACAAAAATCATCTTCTTTTTGGTGGCCTGAAATGCTATGAGGTGTAGGGGGATTTTTAGGAATTGGTTCATAGGGCTTTATCTGATGTAGGACCAGCTTACTGTCACCTAGGAAGTGAAAACTTTTAGGTATCTCCTTTATAAGGGCAAGATGAGGTGACTAGAAATCTAGGATACGGTCATGAATGGGCTCAGGCAAGAAACATGGGATTTGAACCTTGTGAGTTTCTTGTCTTGGCACTTGTTGCATCCCATCCTTAGGGGGATGTGCTTGAGAGGCCACTATCTCTTGCTATAACACTTCTAACCTTTCTCCATCATGAAGCTCATAGTTCAAGAGAACAAGCAAAAAATCTGTAGCCTCCTTCCCAAAAAATGGGTTCAAGTGACCACCAATAGCTAGGATGTTCTATGTTGGGAATGTCATCTTGACTAGATTATAGGGATGGAAAGGCCTCTTTACCAAATTTTTCCTTTTGCTTTGATGCTTTTCTTGATACTATGGTTGACTTTGCTGATAGGATTGTTTCTGAGCCTGGTACTACTGGTTAGGACTTTGATCCTATTGTTGATAAGGTGGCCTATCCTCTTGATTCTACCCCTTTAAAATGATTATATCCTCAGTTAGAGCCTATAGCAAGCTCATCATCTCTTGGTTTGTTGCTTGTTGATCACTTCTCACCTCTTGTTGACTTCTTTTTAATTTGAGTAGCTCTTGAGAAGGGTCACCTATGGATTCCCCATAGCTAGTGCTGGCCTGAGGTTCTATTAATGTATGTATGGGAGTAAATGGAGGCATTTGCAGAGGTATAGTAGGCTGAAGATTGGGAGAGATAGGTATGGATGGTCTTGGGGTTATCATACCAGCCTGAATTAAGCAATTTTCTACCTTTACAGCTAGGTCAAAAGCCTGAGGCAATGAAGTACCTCCTAAAGACTAAATCATGATAGATATATCACTAGTTAGGCTTCTCAAAAAAGAAAGGAAAGAACAATCTGCTGAAGGCCTTATATTAATTGGAATCCTATTCCATGTCTTGAGGAATCTGTCATTAAAATCAGTCATCTATTCTCAAGGATCTCTCTTTATTATTTGGAGCTTCTCTACCAGAGGCAAAGAGTCTAAATCATCTTCAAAGTGTTTGCTAAGGAGCTCTCCAAGTCTATCACATGAAGTAATGGAGCCAACTGCTAGACTTCTAAACCATTCCAGGGCCTTACCCTTAAAGGAGGCAGTAAACAACTTGGTGGTAGCATCTTCCTCTGTGATGTTGTGTATACTACAAATGGCAGCCACATCTCTTATGCGTTCAAAAGCTGTAACTTGGCCTTCACCTATGAAATCAGGTAAACTCTTTAGTGCCACCAAGGGAACATCATGGTGTTGGGCAAAATTCAATGGACTACCCTGATTAAAGACTGCGACTATAAATTGTCTTTCCATAAGAAGGGTCTATTTTTCCCATAAGCTCTATCAAAAATTATGTCTGCTTGCTCTTAACACCAACGGAGTCACTAGATATACTTGAATACTAATCTCTCTAAGGTATATATTATGCAATTAGTATATCAGAGATAGCATTATCATTAGAAATGTTATACCCAAGGTGGGTTGTTTTCTGAATTTGAATGTAATCTTAGTCCCGACGGGTGTACCAAAAATGTTATACCCAAGGTGGGGTGTTTTCTGAATTTGAATCTAATCTTAGTCTCACCGAGCATGCCAGAACTGTTACGCACTAAGTTTGCACCCTTGTTTCAAGCTCTCTTGGTCTTGATAACCTAGTATAACATGGGAATCATCTCCAAGTTCTGGGACCTATGCTAACTGAGATCAGACCTTCAGGTTCTAGGCTAGTTCCTCTTGGATAATCACCTTAATTTTCTCTTTGACAAGAAAGTAAATTCTTGAGGGAAAAGGGATAGAAGGAATGCATGAAAGGGAAATAACTGAAAAGAAAACTACCTACTAGGTGATACACCGAAATGATGGTATGAATTATAGTATGGAGGATGAAATCAATGCACAAACTCAAGTCTAGGAGATCACAACTTACTGAATAGGCTTGCATCAATATTTCATAGAAGGGTCTGGAATAGAAAGAGGCTATTTAGGGAAAGAGAGAATTTCACAAACAATAGCATTCCTAAGAATTGGACACAATCTATAACCTGCAAACAAACATCCACTTCTACAAATAGGTATAGGAATCAGACAGATTGCCAGGGGGTTGAAATATACCCACAAGCTCATTCAAATAAAATCACCCAGAAGAATACACATGAATTACAGAAAGAAAGAGGGATCAAGAACCCTAAGATATCACTGAAAACATACATATACTTAACTCAATAAGAGAAAATTCAGACAAGAAGGTATAGGGATAGAAAGAATGTCACAAAGTACCTTTGCAATATCTAAACATCAATGAAAGGTTACAAGATGCAGAAGCTAGAGGGAAGAAAGAATGCCATAGATAACTTCTTAGAAAGAAAATCTCCCCTTTTACAATTGTAAACTCTGAGCTCTAAAAGCTCCAAAAAACAATATATACATTTCCTTTTGCACATAGGCAGGAGCCAAACCTAATTAGGGTTTACATAGATTTTCATAGAATAGTAGTGTAGACTCCTAAAAATCTATTAGAAAATAAAGTATTTTTATTTTTTGAGAAATCCCTGATGACATCATCATTTATTAATTAATTAATTATTTAATTAATTAATTGATTTTTATGCCATTAAATCCTTTTATCTTAATTAAAAATATTTAATTAAGAAATCCCTCCCAAAAAGGTTTAAATCTTATTTAAAGATTATTTCCCTATTTATTAATTATTTAATTAATAAATTGACCAAAAATCCCAAAATAAATAATTTATTTATTTTTTGCCCAAAACTTGGCCAATTTCCTTAAGACCACTAACCTCTTCCATAATCTTCTAATCCTTCTTTAATTTCGATTAAAGACTAATCCCATCATTTCCTAACCCTAATCCCAACTCAAAATATTTAATTAAGATTAAATATTTAATCCTCATATTTATTAAATTCATTTTTAATAAATATTTTCAAACCTACACCATGGAAATAAATAAATCTTTATTTATTTCGTAAAATCCATATTTATCCTGAGGAAGTTCTAGACTCTTCTAGAAAGTCTTTATCCTTGTCCCCCTAATCCTAATCGTAATCCTAATCCCCCCTAACCTTGTCACATTCCTTAAACAAGGTTAGCCAACTCCTAAGCTTAACCCAAAGTCAACAAATTTCTAGAAACTTCTCTTACATGCATTAAATGCATTTAAAGCCTCCTTATCCCTCTTACATGCATTTATGATGCATTTAAGAAGCCCCTCACCCCTTTCTTACACCCTTTGACCTTAGGCACATTTCCCAAATTGTGCACATCCCTCCATCTTTCAACCAAATGCCCTTGTGACACTTGTCATAAGGAGGTGGCCCTGAACTAGCACAATCCATGTGCTCCCCTTTGAATGAATCTTGACCTCTCTTAAGGATTTTGATCCTGGCCACTCATTCCTCCTTCCCAAAAGCCTATAAATACTCCTCATTTCTAAGAGCAAAATACCTATTCACCTTTTATTTCAAGCAATGTTATAATGTTAGAATAGCTCTAAATCATTTAGCGTTCATACCAATTGTTAGTTTTAATCATTTTCAAGCATTTTTAGCTCACATCTTAGGATACAACTAATGGATTAACTTAGTTTAATTCTTGTTTATGCATCATTCTCACATCTATTTTGGGCTCTAAAATCTACTTAATCATACTAGTTGCATAAATCTTGAGTTCTTGAAGCCTTAGGGGCAATTTTGGGTGTTCTACCCAATATTGTGCCATTTTTGGGGTGTTCATGAATCTCAATCCATCTTAGCATGCATTAGAATATGCTCCAAGTGCTTAGAGAGCACACCCACATCCCCTTAAGCAAGAGCAAATCAAACTGTGCTTGGGTGCACCTGTTTTAGCTCAATCTGAGGTGGCTTAGCTTAGAGTTTCCTTGTTTTGGATTGATTTCATGTTAGATTAAAATCTTAATATTTTTTTGATTTGAACCTTTCAAAATAGATACAGGTATCCTCAAAAGCCTTGTCTACATTCTGGCACACCCAGTGGGACCCACTTCATGGGTTCTTTGCAAATATTCTGATGGATTTTGGAGTGTTTTCAGATTTTTCAAGCTTATAGGTGGATGGAGCACTTCGATTTCTTCTTCCTCTTCTTGTCTTTATTCTTCTTCTATTACATCTACTTCTTCTTCTTCTTGCGGGATCTTGGCCAATTTTTCTCAAAAAATAATAATAATCCATAAGGAAGCAAAATCATACACACCTTGTTTTAGTGCTTAAAATGAACCCCCAAATCATTCTTAAATGTGTTAAGGACTAAAATTTGCAAAATCTGTTCTAACAAACAAGAAAAATCAATCAAAACATTTGCATCCTTGCAACATCAAGGTTTTAGATGCATTCATGCAAAAATTAGAAATATTTCAAGTTTTGGGTACTTTAAAAAAAAAAGAAAAAAAAAAAAAAGAGAACCTCAAATTTGCATCTCATTTCTAAAAACATTCAAAATCAATCCTAGAAGTGCATGCAAAAGTTCGTAAAATCAATCCTAAAAAACTTTGTTTTTATTGAAAAAGTAACTTCATTTTGCAAAAATCTTGAATGCCTTCTTTTTCAAATTTCACGCATCAAAGCTAAATTAGGAACTTTTCTTTTGGAGCTAAAAAAATCAAAGCAAAGGTCAAAACAAATCTTGAATGAAACTAAAGGAATGAAGCTAAGTCCTAAGAGTCATTGTCATTTTGAAAATCAAATGCACTCTTGAATGCATTAAAAGAAAAAAATCTCTATTCCTTCCTTTTCATTTCAAGCAAACACATAATCAAATCTTGAATGCCTTAAAGGATTAAAATAAAGCACTTCAAAGTTCTTAAAACAACACACCAATCTCAATCTTGAATGATCAAAGAAAGAACTTGCAATCGCTCAAATCGCTTACTTTTTGGAGAAAGAACAACTCAAAATCTAAACACTTGTGTCTTCAGTTATTCAAATTCAAACATCACTTAATCAATTTGGGAAAAAGAACAAACTTGCTTGATGTGCATTTAGGAGTTTTTCAAATCCTGCAAAAACCTTGTTAAAGTAAGCAACGTAGAACATTTGGACTCAGACAAGTTCACTTGTCCTACTTTTAGCGAGGCCTGTCCAAGGAGAAAAGTGCTTCCTCCTCGGAGAATGACCTCAAACTGGTATCCCACCTGACCAATATATAAATAAAGTGAAGGAAAAAAGTACTCACTTATATCTCCTAATCCACGAGCATTTTGTGCCAAATGCAAATGTCTGGGGATGGTAAATATTCCTCCCCCAACATTGTTGGCTAGGGTCTTAAGTGAGTCACAGGCAGTCAGCATAACTGGGTATGGAGACTCCACGAAACTATTAAAAACCTAATAAAATAGAGGCTACCCCATCTACATCTGAAAGTATCAAAATCCTTGTGCAAGGACTGATTCCAAGGGGTTTACCAAGTCGCCTCAAGATTACTCACCATTTGTATTCCCTTCTAGGGGGTACCAAGCTGTGGGCAAGCGATTTTGATACTCACCTTCCTTAGGTAGAACTATTTGAAGTGCTTGATAGTCAATACTCCATGAAAATAATGTTGGAACATACACTTTCAAAGCTTTATCAGAGTCAATTATCTTGTTTGTATCCGACAAGGTTGCTTTGTCCCTTGTGCAGATTGATTTTCTAAAAGTCTTGTTTATCTATCCTTTGCCATTGGAAAACATTGAATCAACCTACAAACTTGATACTTAGAAAGTCTTGCAGAAATCAGATATCCAAAAAGTCTTTTTGTCTCAAACCAATTATTAGAAATTTCCCCAAAGTTATGCCAAATTTGATCAAACATCTGAGAGCTAAGTTGCCCAAATCCAAAGATTATCAAGCGAAGAAAGTTGCAGAAAGAAACCTTAAGAGCCATCAACCCTTTATCCAAGCAACCCAAGCAGAAGAAAAATATCAAGAGAAGCTTGATAATATTGGCTATAACGCAAGAGTCAAACAGTTTGCCTACCAATTTTGAGTGAACCATCGCTACATTAATCTTGCAAGAAAAGATTAGCTGGATCCATTGCATGTCCCATTCTACCTTCAAATCTCAAAATCCTATCTTGGCAGTCCTTCATCCTAGTTTCATCCTAGTTTCATCCTTCCATCATCATCAAATCCTTAGTTGCATTCTAGAGTCTTTAGTTTCATTCATCATCATCTTCCTAGCAACATCATAGATCATCCATTCCAGTTGCATCTGCATCATCCTTTCAGGAAGAACATTGTTCCATCATCCTTCGCCATCTTTCCATCAGCAACCCACAATCAGAATCCTAGATCCTTGATCCAAATCCAGCATCCATTATCCAAAAAAGAATCCACCATCCTTTGCACCAAATCTAGAGATCCAAATCCACAACCACTTAGTGTTCAAAACCTTTGAGTTGTTTCCATCCCTTATCCTAAATCAGAAATCATCCCCTTTTTTGATAGAGCATTGTCTAAAGGAAATCTAACTTTTCCTTGCATAGCCTCATCATCTTGAGCAAGAGATTGTCTTGTATTGATAAGAATCCAGTTGACCGAAGATCATTAGTCTATCCTAGGTCGGCCAAATCCTACCACTGATCCTCCATCGGGAAAAAAAGTATCTCATTGTTGACACTTAGTAATGTTCCACCAGCATGCCACCAATCCTCCACCTAATCTTGACCCAAATCAGAGCATCCCACCAACCCTCCATCATCGTCAAGTTTTTTTACCAATCTGTCACCATCTTCCATCAAATCTTTCACCATCTTTGATTCATATCCAAGCATCTCACCAATCCTTGCATTATAGAAATTTCATCATCCTTAGAAATTCCTTAAGCTTGCATCCATCATTCTTTAGAGTCTTTTAGGAAATATCTTGCATCTACATTTCCATGCCTATCAAGACAAGATTTGGATCTAGGAAGCAAAGGAACATGAATCCTTATCCAATCACCAGCACATCTAATCCCAACATTTTTACTAGCGCAATGGTATCCTATGATCCCCAAATACAAACTAGCAATACATGGGATGATCCCAATATCCCCTCGGCTCCTCTAGCAATAGAAAAATTTGTGAATCATCTAGAGAATCCACCAGTAGTCAATACACTCATGGCCCCAAACTAGCAAAGCATGTTCACTAACTTTGCACAAGCATAGACTTCCATTCCACCATATCTCCATCCTCGCATTCCCATAAGTACTATCCAAATCCTAGCGCAAGTATACTCCCCATTCATCCAACCATTCCTTGATCCAAACTTGCAAATATCACAAGAAACCTCTGCCACTCCCCTTCTTCTGTAAGGAAGCTTTGCAAATCTCGTAACACAAGCTATAACACCATTTGCTCCATTCCCTATCATAGGTACTTCATCATCTACCATGGCCACCCAAGCCCTTGTACAAATCCAATGATTGTCACAAAATCAACTCCCACCTCTCACACAAACCTTTACACAAGCAGTTCCACCATCTTCCATAGGCCAAGCAGCACCTTTGACTCTGGGAGGGATGCAATCATCCTTCCCCTTCACTTCACAAGCTTCCACATCCACACCTTTTGTGCCAGGAGGGACACGATCATCTTTTCCTTTCAATCTCCAAGCTTCAGCATCCACACCATCATTTCAGGGGTCAATGCAATCATTTCCCTCTTTCACCCAGCAAACCTCTACATCATCTACTTCGGGGGCAATGCAATTTTTCCCCTTTCAAAATTAGCAAACTTTCACATCACATTTTTCATGGGGAACACAAGCATCCTCTTCATTCTCCCCCCAACAAGCATCTACCCAGGCACAAGCCCAACAAAATTCCTTCACCATAGGAATACCTTCCATGGGTTTTTCCAATCCACCATTCATATCCCAAAATCCCATTACATCTACCTTCCAGGCATCTACTGCAGCACAATTCCCACCTCACATTGGTTCTCATTGGGGTCTCACTCAAGAAGACATGAAAGCCTTTGGAATACCAACTCACTCTCCTACATCCATGTTTGCAAACCAAAAAGCCACCTTCTCACAAGCAGCACAACAACAACCATCTCAACCTCCACCAGCTTCATCCTTCACAAGCTATCCATTCCCAACACCCAGTGCTTTTCAGAAAATTCCTCCACCTCAACAGCAAAGTTCCTCCCATTTCACAAGTTATCTTTCCTAGCCACCCTTTGCTTAAAGCTTCTCTACATTAGTTCCACCCTTAAGCAATGGGGGAGTGCACCCGACCTATATCAGTCAACCACAAAGCCAAGTTCAACAAGGACCATCTTATCAACAAGCTACATCATTCCACCAGCCACCCCTGCAGCAACCATACTTCTAGTCACAACAACAAACCCCCATCATTCCCCAAAAGCAACAAGTTTCCTCCTATCAATTACAAACCAAGTCCCCGTCATCCCACAACACCAGCAAGTAGTCCCGTATCCCCCACCACAATATCCCCCTATGCTGCATCAACAATATCCCTAGCAAACATTACTCCAAAATCCCCTCCAATCCACCTATCTTGCTGGATCATCTCCATATCCTACTCTATAATACCCATCTCAAATAGGAGCACCCACTCAAACACCGATCAATGCTGAGTGGGAAGCCATGAAGAATTCTCTTAAGGAGCTTCAAACTGGTACTGAGAACAAAACCTACAAGTTTGAGGAGGTGTGTTCTTATCCGTTTGACTAATCCATTGCCGCTATATCTTTCCCCAAGGACTTTGAGACACCTAAATTTTATAAATATCAGGGGAAAGGAGATCCAGTCAACCATATTAAAGAATTCTATATGGCATGCCAAGAAGTGGCTTATAGTGATAACTATTTCTTACGACTATTCCCCAAAAGCTTGGGAGGAACTGCTATTGAATGGTTCAACAAAATACCATGTGGGACTATCATGACCTTTGCTGAACTTTTTGAGAAGTTCATTGCCCACTATGCCCACAATGTTGAGAATGAGTTGACTTTGTTAGATCTCTGCAACTCAAAATAGAAAGGAGAAAGCCTATTAGAATACTTGCAACGATGGCAGAACCTTACCACCAGGTTATCATACCAGCCACCTGAAAAACATTTGACCAAAATCTTTATTGATAATTTGCATCCTAAGCTGTCCCACTTCATGAGGATGAATTGTCTCTAAACCTATCAAGATATCAAGAGAAAGGGGATAGGTATTGAAAAGGCCCTCCTAGATGAAGGCATGATCCGACACTTCAAAAATGATGCCCAAAAACCCAGCAATGATAAATCCTGTTACTAGAATCATAACAAGAACATTGTTACTGATGGAGCCACTGATACCAAGCATGTCCAATTTTTCATGGCTAGTCCTCCATCAACTCCTGCATACCAATAGCAACAAGCACCTATCTATTAGCAACCTCCTCAAGTCCATCAGCAACCCACACAACAATATCATTCTCAAAATAATCAACAGAATTATCAGCAGCAAGCCCATCAAGCTTATCAAGGTAATCCAAACAATTAGGTCAATGTCATTAATGTTGATCCCAAACAACACAAGCCCAGAGCTTAGAACAATCCAAGGAAGACCTTCACACCACTGGGTGAACCTCTAGATGTTATCTTTCATCGAATGGCCAAGGCCAACTTGATCACGTTTCCACCAATCCAGCTAGTTGATGATAACACTCCCAAGCCCGATTGGTACAAAGATCATGAATACTGTGATTATCATCATGTCAAAGGACACAGTACTTTGAAGTGTATGAGACTCAAAAACTATATCCAAGATCTCATTGATCAAAAAGAGATTCAAGTAGATACACCTTCCCAAGCCTCACCAAATGCCAATTTACAAATCTATCAGAATGTGTTCCCACAGCACAATGCTGGGAAGAACCAAGCCAATACCAATCATCCCCAGAATCATGGAAAAGGAAAGCAAGAAGATCACACTACTACCTACATCAATTATGATAAATTTTTTGGATGTATAACCCAAGTTGAGCCCACAGTCAATTCCATCCATATCAGAGGAGCGGATCATCAATGTGTTGTTACTACCCGCAGAGGCCAGATCACTGTTGCTAGTGCCCGTCCAGGGCTAGTACATAATGCACACAATGCATAGTATAACCTCATAGAACATCTTGGGAACACACTAGCCCAAATATCCATCTTGGACCTTCTCTGTACTTCACCTCTCTATTAGGAGATCCTTGACCAAGCTCTCAAAGAAGGACATGTCCCCATAGACATTAAAACCACCCAGTTTGAGACCCTTGTGGGACATCTATCCATAGCCTATGCTTTATCCTTCAAAACATCTGACATGCTAGATGTTGCACCTAACCATACTCTCCCTCTTTGCATTGCCATCATGGTCAGAGACTTTTCCATCAAATGGGTCTTAATAGATAATGGCTCAGCCCTAAACTTGTGTACTTTAAAATTCATTTAGTAGATTGGGTTCACATAGGCCGATATAGCACATGAAGTAATCACTATCAAACCCTATGACAACTTAGAGCATACCTCTTAAGGTACCATTACTTTTCCTATTCAGCTAGGCCCAGCAACACAAGATACCATTTTTCATGTTGTTGATCTTGACCTACCATTCAATATCCTCCTCGGCCGACCATGGATTCATTCCATCAAGGCTGTACCATCCACGTACCATCAATGCATCAAATTTTTGCATCAAGGCACTAAGGTTACCATCCATGCTAATCCCCAACCCTTCGCATATTGTCATGCAATGGAAGCATCATTCCCTCACTCCACTCATTGTTCTGGAACTGACATTGGTACTTCTATTACCAGCTCGGCCCAATCCCATTGCAATCCAAAAACCATTCTCACCTCCACCCTCTCTTCCATCAAGATCAATAACCAGGGCTATGGTGAATATAGCCTACATGATGCATTTTTTGTATGAGCCCTCCCACGTGATCCACATACTCAAGGGCACCCGAGTCACCAAAGCAAGCCTATTGAAGAGCATCATGAAATCAAGAGAATGGGACCTATGACTTTTGAATCCCATGGCACATTAAACAGTCAAGAAATGGATCTTGACATTAATAGGTGGTTGTACAAAGATCCCTCACCACCTGACACTCAACTCCTTGGCTACTTCAAAGATAAATACCCACAATCACACAAGTACACTACTGAGCAATGGAACTACCAAGGTGGTGGTCTAGGACCACAAGAAGGCGGAAGAAAAGACCCAATTATAGCATCCAAAAACCCACAACATCAGGGTCTTGGATTTAATACCCCTCCCCTGTATATACAAGGGCCCAATACTGCAACTGGGGGCACCAACATGACTAGTGTTCCCCTCTTAAATAGCTAGGATGACCTTGTAGAGATCGAAGACATCCATGAAGAGAAAGAAATTAGATCCTATGATGATATCTTTGATGATGACACCCTCCTGGGGACTTCTATCCTCCAACAACTTGCCATCAATCTCATAGAACTTCCCCTCATTCACCCTCAACTCATAGATTGGGACCAACCAAGCATTGCACACATCGATGAGTTCCAAAGCATAGAATCACTCCTAGAATTCATGGGGGCATCAAGCCCACAATCAGTTCACAATTTAGAGTCAACTCTATAAGCTTGACCCATAAGGATACTTTGGGGAGGAGGCAAGCTTTAGCTGCAAAAGAAAAGTAGAAAAAGTAAAACATGAGTCCTTATGTGAAAACCCTTCTAGGGCACATTCTAATTCCAAAATAGTAAAAATAAAGAGCATATCTTCTAGTGAAAACTTGGCAATTCAAGTGTTAGAAGATGAAGACTTGCCTCTTCCTCCCATCCACGATTACAGACCTGAGTAGTCACCTATCATCATAGAAGAAACCAAGCTAGTCAACTTGGGTACGGAGGAATGTCCAAGAATCACCTACATTGCGGCCAACCTGACAGAGGGTGAAGAAATGGATTTCATTACGCTCCTTAGAGAATCAATTATCAATTTTGCATGGTCATATGCACACATGCCTGGGCTTGATCCTAATCTTGTCATCCTTCATCTAGCAGTGGATCATAATGTCAATCTAGTAAAGTAGAAGATGAGAAAAATGCACCCAAAGGTAGCCTTATTAGTCAAAGTAGAGCTTGAAAAACTCCTCCAAGCCAAGATTATTAGAGCTATAGATTACTCTAATTGGATCTCTAACATGGTGCCTGTCACAAAGCCTTTAGGTGACATCAAAATATGCATGGATTTCAGGGACCTAAACAAGGCATGTCCTAAAGATGATTTCTCGCTACCAAATATAGACATGATTATAGATATTACAGCAGGTCATGAAATGTTGTCACTAATGGATGGCTTTTCAGGCTACAATCAAATTCATATAGCAGAAGCAGATCAACATAAAATAGCATTCACAACTCCATGGGGTACCTTCTACTACATCATGATGCCATTTGGGCTAAAGAATACAGGAGCCACATATCAGAGAGTGATGACAACAATCTTCCATGACATGATCCACAAGATCTTAGAAGACTATGTGGATGATATTCTTGCAAAATCAAAGACACGCCATGAACACCTTGACATTCTTGAGAGTGTGTTTGATCACCTGTAGCACTATGGGTTAAAGCTCAATCCAAAGAAATGTGTCTTTGGTGTTACATCTGGAAAGCTTCTAGGTTTCATAGTATCATGACGAGGCATAGAGATCGACCCCAAGAAGGTCAAAGAAATAATAGAAATTCCTCCACCAAGAACACTCAAATAGCTCAGAAGCCTACAAGGAAAGCTTCAATCAGTGCATCGGTTCATTTCTCAACTAGAAGACAAGTGCCAACCTTTTACACATCTCTTATGCAAAGACACAAGCTTCAAATGGGATCCCATATGTCAAAGAAGCTTTGATAAACTCAAGGAGTATCTAGCCAACTCTCCAATCCTAGTACCACTAGTTCCAGGATGCCCTCTCATATTCTACATCTTGACAACCACTACAACACTGGGGGCACTCTTAGCTCAGCATGATGATGAAAATAAAGAGAGAGCCATCTACTACATCAGTCGAACTCTCGTTGGCTATGAGCTTAATTACTCACCTATGGAAAAAGCATGCCTCACAGTGGTCTTTGCCACTCAAAAGCTTAGACACTACATGCTCAGTCACACAATTAGGCTCATTTCAAAAGTAGATCCCCTCAAATATCTGTTATCAAGGACAACTCTCATAGGCCATATGGAAAAATGGGTCATGTTACCTAGTGAGTTTGATATCCAGTACATAGATCGGAAAGCAATCAAAAGGCAAGTCATTGCTTATCAGCTAGCAGAGGCACCACTGGTGGATGCTTATCCCCTAATTATGGAATTCCCTAATGAACACTTATGTATGATCGAAGAACAACCCATGTGGAAGCTATACTTTGATGGCTCCTACACATTACATGGATCAGGGGCAGGAATCCTATTTGTCACACCTCAAGGTGACTACATCCCAAAGTCATTCAAGTTGGGATTTTCATGTACCAATAACATTGCAGAATATGAGGCACTCGTCTCAGGTCTCAAAATAGCCATTTAGTGGAATATCACAGAACTGCAAGTGTTTGGAGATTCACAGTTGATTATCAAGCAAGTCCTAGATGAATATCAAATGAAGGATGACAAGCTGCTACCCTAAAAAGAACTAGTGGATAGATTGAAAGAGCATTTCTTGAATCTACAATTCACACAGATACCCAGACTTCAAAACAAAGCTGCAAACGCAATGGTAACTATTGGATCTTTGTTAGAAATCCCTCATGACACATCACAATATGAATTCCTAATCAAGTAGCTACATACACCAGCTTATGAGAATGTCGATGTAGAAATGGTGTGTGTCTTGGTTGGTCCTTAGTCCCCATGGTACCACGACATCCATGTATATCTAAAGAATGGTATCATATCTCCCCATCTCACCAATAACCAATGCCAAAACCTTATTTTCAGAGCTTCCCACTACACTCTTATAGCCAACACCATTTATCATCGAGGGTATCACAATATCCTCTCTAGGTGTTTAGATTCAAATGAGGCCATCCTGGCTTTACAAGAGGTCCATGCTAGAATTTGTAGTGCCCACACAAGTGGCATGGTTCTAGCTAAGCAGTTGCTTTGAGTTGGGTATTATTGGCCAACCATGGAACATGATGCTTGTGAGTTTGTCAGAAAATGTTTACCATGTCAGTAGCATGCAAATTTGATTCATGCACCAACATAAGACTTGCAACCCATTGCGCCACCTTGGCCATTTTCATGTTGGGGCTTTGACCTTGTCAGCTTAATCACTCTCCTTTCCTTGGATGGACACAAGTACATAATAACTGCCATAGAGTACTTCACCAAATGGGTTGAAGTGATTTTTCTCACCCTAACTACTGGTATCCAAATATCTAAGTTCATCCTTTACCACATCATTTGTCACTTTGGCATACCATCTACCATCTTCATAGACCATGGCACACCTTTTGAAAACTAGCATGTGGATGATCTGTGTGCTAGACTCCACATCCATCACCATTTCTCTAGTCCATATTTCCCTCAAGGAAATGGCCAAGCTAAGGAAACCAACAAAACTATCTTGAAAATCCTCAAGAAGGTTGTCAATGATTCTGGTCATGACTGGCACCTCCAAATCAATCCCGCCCTTTGGGCCTACCGTACTTCTTATCGCACTCCCATAGGCATGACCCCATATTCCCTTGCATATGGTGCCAAAGCCATTCTTCCGATTGAGGTCGAGCTCCCATCATTACGAGTCTCCATGAAGAACTACACCACTAATGAAGACTATTGTGTGGCCTGTCTCACATAGCTAGACCTGTTAGATGAAAAGAGACAACAAGAATATGATCACTTGGTTGCATACCAGAACTGACTCAAAAGGAGTTATAACAAGAAGGTCCATCCTAGACAGTTCCAAGTCAGTGACATAGTCCTCAAAGAAAATAAAAAATTCCAAGCAAACAGAGAAAAGAAAGGCAAGTTTGAGCCTACTTGGTTAGGCCCCTATGTTGTCACAACATGCTTCGGCTCTGGAGCTTATCAGTTATCTACATCAGAAGGTGAGCCTTTGAATGATCTAATCAACATCATACATTTGAAGAGGTTCTATGTCTGAACCAGATCTACATATTTAGAAAATCCATAAAAATTGGAAAAAATAGAAAAATACAAAAAAAAAAAGAAAAAAAAAAAGGAAAATAAGAGAAAACAATTGTCCAATGGTGAAAACTTGGCAATTCAAGCACCTTGGACAAGTATGTTGGTGAAAACCTCACAAACAAGCACCCAACATAGTGGATTGAGTCATTATCTATCAAAATCCCATTCCCCCCATCACACCATCTCAGTCCTTTTTCTACCATCCCCATCCCCATCCACCATCCCCCCACATTCCTCTTTTCATAATCCTCAAGCAAATCCACAATCCCACTTATACCATATCTTGTACCCTATCTTGCACATATCTTGCACATATCTTGTACCATATCCTGTATATCCTATATAGTACCATCCTTCTTGTACCATATCCTGTATAGTGAGATCTTCCTATCCCCAATCCTGAGCTTCTATACATATCCGTTGTATATCTTTTTTCCGCCCATTGTACATATCATCCCTTTGTGTTGTACATAGTCCTTGTCAGTCCTACCAAAACATTTGATCAGAACACTTTGTCCTACCCAGCCTTGTCCTTCAGCAACATCAATTGTCGACTATTCTTGATCACCATGATTATTCTTTGACTTCATCATTTGCCCAGAAACCAACAACACTCATTCTCTCATCAATCAGCGGGTCCTTGAGGATGTATCCTTCCTCCTGTCAGACCTAATCTTCCGCCAAGCACACCTAGTCCATGTCAATGTATCCTTCCACATGTTCAGACCAATCTTCCCACCATTCCTCAATCAGTCCCATCAAATCTCTCTCCTTGGCAAAGGATGTCTTTTTGGAGTTCTCATTTTGGTCTTGGATTTTGTTCTTTGGATCTTGTTAATCTTTTATGGCTTCTCATTGTTCTCTACTCAAAGTCACCATGATCCTTTATATCATGGTGTGTTATGAATGAGGACAATCTAGGGCAAGGTCTTTTGCTCTTTTGCTTCTGCCTGTGAGTCAGTCATGTGTTTGTGGTTTCTTCAGCATCGTTTCCACCATGCCTCCTTCGGGTTTCATGTGTGATGATGGGGCAACCCTGCGTATCTTTTTAGCGTCAATCCTATGCAATATTGGTGACAAGGCCTCGTGATCCCAGTATCCTTGGTGGGTCTCTAGCATTGCTATATTAAACTAGGTTGTGCTCTCCACATTTGCACTTGGAGCTTTCCCAAATCCCCTGCATCTTGCATCATATAGATTAATCTTGCACCTTGCATCTCTCATGTAGCTGCATCCTGCATTTTGCATTTCATCTCATCTTGCATTCACCCATCTTTGCTCTTGGAAGCTTGGTTATTTATCTCCCCTGCTTCCTCAATCCTTCCTTCTCTGTTTCCTTTCGAAAAAATTCCACAACATTTACTCCTTGTGTTATTTTCTCAAGGGGGCACAACCCCTTATTTCCTCTAAATTCTAGCCTTGGGCATCTTATTTTCTTGTCTTTGACGCCATGCCACTTGTAGCATCGCATCAAAGAGGGGCAAAATGTAGACACCTAAAAATCTTTTAGAAAATAAAATATTTTTATTTTTTGAAAAATCCCTGATGACATCATCATTTATTAATTAATTAATTATTTAATTAATTAATTTATTTTTATGCCATTAAATCCCTTTATCTTAATTAAAAATATTTAATTAAGAAATCCCTCCCAAAAATGTTTAATCTTATTTAAATATTATTCCCCTATTTATTAATTATTTAATTAATAAATTGGCCAAAAATCCCAAAATAAATAATTTATTTATTTTTTACCCAAAACTTGGCCAATTTCCTTAAGACCACTAACCTCTTCCAGAATTTTCTAATCCTTCTTTAATTTCGATTAACGACTAATCTCATCATTTCCTAACCCTAATCCTAACTCAAAATATTTAATTACGATTAAATATTTAATCCTTATATTTATTAAATTCATTTTTAATAAATATTCTCAAACCTAAACCATGGAAATAAATAAATCTTTATTTATTTCCTAAAATCTATATTTATCCTAAGAAATTTCTAGACTCTTTTAGAAAGTCTTTATCCTTGTCCCCCTAACCTTGTCACATTCCTTAAACAAGGTTAGCCAACTCCTAAGCTTAAACCAAAGTCAACAAATTTCTAGAAACTTCTCTTACATGTATTAAATACATTTAAAGCCTCCTTATCCCTCTTACATGCATTTATGATGCATTTAAGAAGCCCCTCACCCCTTTCTTACACCCTTTGACCTTAGACACATTTCCCAAATTGTGCACATCCCTCCCATCTTTCAACCCAATGCCCTTGTGACACTTGTCACAAGGAGGTTACCCTGAACTAGCACAATCCATGTGCTCCCCTTTGAATGAATCTTGGCCTCTCTTAAGGATTTTGATCCTGGCCACTCATTCCTCCTTCCCAAAAGCCTATAAATACTCCTCATTTCTAAGAGCAAAATACCCATTCACCTTTTATTTTCAGCAATGTTATAATGCTAGAATAGCTCTAAATCATTTATCTTTCATACCAATTGTTAGTTTTAATCATTTTCAAGCATTTTTAGCTCACATCTTAGCATAGAACTAATGGATTAACTTAGTTTAAATCTTGTTTATGCATCATTCTCACATCTATTTTGGGTTCTAAAATCTACTTAATCATACTAGTTGCATGAATCTTGAGTTCTTGAAGCCTTAGGGGCAATTTTGGGTGTTCTACCCAATATTGTGCCATTTTTGGGGTGTTCATGAATCTCAATCCATCTTAGCATGCATTAGAATATGCTCGAAGTGCTTAGAGAGCACACCCACATCCCCTTAAGCAAGAGCAAATCAAACTGTGCTTGGGTGCACCTGTTTTAGCTCAATCTGAGGTGGCTTAGCTTAGAGTTTCTTTGTTTTGGATTGATTTCATGTTAGATTAAAATCTTAATCTTTGTTTGATTTGAGCCTTTCAAAACAAATACAGGTATCCTCAAAAGCCTTATCTACAAGTAGAAACCCTAAATCTATCAATTCTGGTCATAAATGCCCATGAAAATATCCCAATCAATCAGATTATTGTTTGCATGTCCATCCCTGTACTATATCTACCCATAGACAAGCCACCTTAATCTATCTACCTCTCTGCAACTCTGGCTCACCATAACTATTCAAATCTGGTACTCTTAGATATTTGAATTTAAAAGAATATAATGATCACAGGTGGCACCAAGCTTTTTCCCATCTACGGCTGATATTCAAACTT
This sequence comes from Chamaecyparis obtusa, assembly GCA_027943335.1. Classification (NCBI taxonomy): domain Eukaryota; kingdom Viridiplantae; phylum Streptophyta; class Pinopsida; order Cupressales; family Cupressaceae; genus Chamaecyparis; species Chamaecyparis obtusa. Next base: position 141,783 of record BSBK01001899.1, on the reverse strand, counting down.
GATCTGTCTTTTAAAATGTGGTTGTCAAATCTTCTATTTTACCCAAGTACCACTTTAGATCTTAACCCTAACTCATCTGGCAAATACATGACTAAGGCCTTCATTTCAGGTTCTCCTTTCCCTTTATTCACTGAATCTCACAACCTTTTATTTAACCTTGGCTTATTCTGGCAATCACATGACAAACCTTTATCCCACCTTGATAGTCACTGAGTCACCTGAAGTGTTTAGAATATTCTTTCTAATTGAGTGATTGCTCGATTGAACCTACAAACTTGGGCCCATCTTGCCACTTTTCATGATATTTTTACTTACCTCACAGACACCTCAAATTATCTGATATAGGACCCACTCTACTTTCCTTCATGGCTTGATACCCAATTGATGGCTATCGCATGATCTCATGGCTCAGAAGATTCCTTCAGATCATGCACCAGCCATAGATCTTTCTATTTTACTACCACCTCACTTGAAATAATCAGGCCCACATCAGATGCCAACTGTATTACCTAGCAACCAATAGAAATTTAGCATGTCAGATGGACCCACCTAACATCGGCCTGAACACTTTGAAGATTGAATGGCCATCTCATAAGCGCAAAAGATCAGAAGATTCCTTTAGATCATAAGACAACTGTGGATGTTCATTAAGCTATCCCCCTTGCAGATTCTTTGACAATGGCCCCACTGACAAATCCTTGTCACCATTTGGCCAACCAATAAAACATGGGCACGTCACAATAAGAGGACCCACCTGACAAAGCACTAGCAATAAGGTAAGATCAACAATTGGCATGTGATCACATGGGCTAAGAATATTCCATCAGATCATAAGACAACTATCAGATCTTGAAGAAAGACAACACACTAGGCCCACTCTAAAAAATCTCCACATCACAAGCCTTCGACCAATTAGAAGCAAACACCTTAGACAACTGGCAGTGGACCCACTAACAACTGAAATGATACGTTGAAAAGAACATCGACGGCTGTCGCATGATCTCATGAGCTCAGAAGATTTCATCAAATCATGTGCCAGCCGTAGATCTTACTTGATCTTTAACCACTCCAGAACTGAGACTGCCAAATATAATAGTAACCTCTTGCTAGATCACAGGGTTTTAAGGACTTGACCACTAGGAATAAGAGATCTTACAAACATAGTCGCTTAGTCACTGAAAGAAAAGGGAAAAAACCTTTTGACTAGGAGATCTTGCGAACAAAGGGTAATTGCTGGATTGGGAGATATAAAGGAATATTCTGAGGGGTCTTAAAGATCTTGTGACCAAGCTGAGCTTATAAGCACACATGGGAAATGAAGACTTAAGTGGCCAAAAAGGGTAATGGAAAATTAGAACAAACCCAAAGGGTTTTGAGGGCTTTTTTTTCTATAACAGTCACTTTTTCAAATAAAAACCTATAGACCAGAGAGTTTGGATAGTTGTAGAGACCAGAAGAAAAGGTAGAAGACCATGATAATTCTCAAGGTGCGCAATAGTGTTAAAATGTAGACCTCTGGATGGAGCTCAGTCTATAGCCAAATTTGTAATGGATAGGAAAATTTGGGCAACAGTAAACATATAACTCAATAACCAACTGTATGAATTGCATTCACCACACACTTAATAATATAACTGAAATATAAATTCATGTAATCTAATCAAATAAGCATACATGAAACTTAATACACATAACACATGTATTTTGGTCTTGCAAAAACCCTAGTTAGAAGGTAAAAACTATGGTGGACATGAAACCCACAAAACTTCACTTCTGTAGATATAGAGTTGTTAGTTAAGGCTTACAAAGATTGATCACTTTTGGGGATCTTACTCTATTAGGAGTAACATTAAGATAATCTAGATCTACTTGGTTAGAGGATTTTAGAAACACTCATCAAGTGTGCATTTAGCTAAGATTTTTTACAAGACTATTAACTCTAATCTATTAGGATATTTTAAGTGTGCCACAATTGTTAGAGAGGAACAGTGAAGTTTGATCTATATGAGAAACAACTTATACTGCTGATATCAGATCCATTAAGTGCAATAATGAAATCACCTTGTTGTGATGAATATGTCTTTCTGTACTTCTTGATAGCCTTAAACTATTTCTAATAAACTAAATACTCTATCAAAAATCCTTCCAATCTTAACCTTGTCTAATCTTTAGATGTCTCCCAATGGAGGCTACTTCATATGATACATGTCAAAATGAAATCTTTACAATACTTATATCAAAATGATTTGACCTAATTAGGGTTTGACACTATCTTAGAAAACCTAAGATCAACAGTTCAAATAATTAACCTAAATCATATTTACATAGGAATCATCAGTCATTAAATGATTACATCTATATTAAGTATTCACCTTGATCAAGGTAAATCATTTTTTAACTCGGAAAAAATTTGTTCACCTTGAACTATGTGTCATTCAAAAATTTTATGTGATCTGTAGATTACTTGGTAAATGCTGAGTCTCAGTCTCAGTATATGCTAGTGCTCAGTAATCCTATATACTTGGTGACTATGGAGGGTAGATTAATTTGTGGGATGAACATAACTTTGTTTACTAGGTGTGAAGGAAACTCAATAATCTCTATTCTCGGTGACTACTACATAGTTATGACCAACTAAACTATCTTCCTCTGTTTACTGACTAAATACATGAATACTAGTGATAACTCTTTATCCATTTAGGATTAACATTCTCCCCCTTTGGAATTAGTTTCAAAAACACATATGTATGCCGACTATTAAAGTTTGAACTTGAAAACAATTATAAACCAAAAATGTAGAACTATGTGAACTCCCCCTTCGAACATGCTCTCAGTGTATATACATATTTCTCCCTTTTTAAAAATTAATGCCAAAAATGTACTTACAATTTCTCAATATGTTTTAATGGGTTTTCTTGAGAGTATCCAAGAGGTTTTCCCATTCCTCTTTCAATTTTCTAAAGCAATTTTCTCTAAACTGACTTGTGCATGCATGTCAAAAATGTTCTCAATAATAGAAATCTCGTGGGTGGAAACTAATTCCTTTGGCTTATTCACATGCTTTTGCATCACCTTTAGGTGGGGTAGTAACTCAGCCTAAATCTTGGTTACCTATTCTCTTTTCTTGTCCTCTTCCTTTTTTAACTCTTATCTCAACCGTTGAATATTTGTAACCTTTGTATAATGCTCATAAAATGCATTAGGCTCAGTTGTAAGACTAATGGTACTATTTTTGAGATGTTCATCTAAGTTCTATATCTTTTCACTAATCTTGGTAGTGAATGTGTCTATAGTGCATAATTTATGCAAAATTGTAATAACTCTTTGAATGATACTATCTAGCTTGGTTATTACCTTAGAAAGTTTGACCTTATTGACTACCACTACTTGGCTGATTTTCTCTATCAATTTGTGCTAAATATTTTGTTCTGCTCTTTCTTCAATCATTTGCTCTGTATTAGTAGTTGGTCCATTGATGGAATCAATGAGCAGTATAAGTTGGTCAATGATGGGGGTTGATTCATCTACATTGAAATATAGGGAAACTTGCATTAGGATTTCCTTGACATCTTCAAACAACTTGGAGTTCTTGTGTTCTTGCCTTAGCTTCTCTTGAGTTTATTTTTGGGTGCTTATCTCTCCATATTTTAGAAGAGCTTTGGAATCAAGTGTCCTTGGGTCACATGCTGGTATTTATATTATCTCATGAAGAGTGATCAGACCCTTACTTCCTTGTTTCCTCTTCTTCTTCTTCTTCTTATCTAGCACACTGGATGTGGGAGATTGTCCAATAAAAACTTGAGCCTTGTGCTCTATGTTTTTCTTGGGTGGTGTTGGTTGGAAATATCATTTTTTGTTTTTTGCCCTAAATTTATGGATGATCTTGAAAAATTTGCAGTCTTTAGGGTTTGCTAGGTCTAATTGCCTTTGAAAAATTAGAAAAACCCTAGCTTTGGAAATCAGCGTTCTAATCTCCTGTTACTTTATCAGATGACTTAAGTCTCAAAATAAGCATGTGTGCTTCTATTTTCCTCTTAGTCACTGAGTCTCCTTAAGGTTTAGGAATATTCCCTTTTGCTTGGCGATTGCCCGAAAGCCTTTGTTGCCTGATCTTGTGAGCTTTTTAGAATATTCTTTATTATCTAATGACTTAGCATTTCCCTTTTAGTCTCTAGATCTCAGAGTATTTTCTTGAGATTTAGTGACCACTGTATTAGATTTATCGTGCTAAGGGACTATAGTCACGTGATCTCTAGATTGAATTTACCTATGGTCAGGCAATCTCGAGATGTTTTATTAAAATGGCCTTTTGTTCAACGATTATGAGTTCTCCTTTTAGTCATTGAATCTCTGGATGTGACAACAGTCTTCTTTGATGGTTGTCTCCAGATCTCGTATTGTTCTCATAGTTAGTCTCTTCTTTTAGAGATTGAGAGTTCCTTTGGTCACGTTATCTCCAAATGTTGGTAGCTATCTCTTGCATGGTTAGTTTTTCCACGGTGCGGTTGTCTCCAAATCTCTGAATGCAGTAGTTAAGTGACAAAGGATTTTTAGATTTAATGAGAACTATTGATGGTTTTTGATCATGTGGATAGTGCTTGATCTCCAATTTTAACTCAGAGTTAATAAATGTTCTTGCAACTTGGAGAATACCTCAGTCATTTATTCTCGGAACTAAACCCTAGTTAAGTGAAAGATTGTGAGATTTAGCGAAGCTCTTTGTCTCCAAGTCTCCAAATGTGCCGAAGGTCAAGTGAGGGTTAATGAAGTGGGTAAGACCTGTCAGTTATGATTATATTCAGTGATAAGGTGACTATGTGGCCATGTGATCTCAAGCTCCTCATGGTTAAGTAGAGAACCTCCAGTGATTTAGTGACACAGTTATCTCTGGGCCACTGAATCAAGGGGTTAGTTGTGAAAATCTCTCAGGATTTAATGTGGGCCATAAGATGAAATGAGGATTGAGATCAATGACAGTCACATATTCTTAGGTAAGAAGTCAAATGGTCCAAGTTTTATGAGATTATGAGACTTCAGGTTTGTCGCCAGATCTCCAGGTCAGGTGATCACTGATAGTTTTTAAGAATGAATATGTTGCCATGACTATGGTTTCGACTATAGTCGTTGGATCTTAGAGTGAAATTTATCAAAGTTTTCTTCCCTTCAGTCACTAGATCTCCAGATGGCCAAGTCACAAAATCTCATCTAATAAAGTTTGAAAAGTCAAAAATGTTCCGTGACTATGAGAATCCCTTTTAGTCGCTAGGTCTCTAAATGCTTTTCTAAGGTGCCAATATTATAAAATGACTATGCATCTTTTCCTATAGTCGCTAGATCTTAGAATGTTTAAATTTAAAATTTCTGAGCCACAGCTAGTAAATTGAAACCCTGTGCATGTCGAAGTAATGGCAGAAGTGACCTTTTGATGGGTGGAGATGTCAGCTGTGGTGGCGCATTCAATGCTATAGGTTAAAACAACTAGATGTGGCTCATTTGAGAGTTACAAAGCTTATTGAAGAAGTACAGAGTGCTAGGTTTTTATATCTTTTCAGACTTGCAGTGTGATCAATGAATTTGTAGAGGAATTTCTAGAGCTATAGTCAGGATGAGTCAGACAACAACAAGCGGAGCTTCTACCAGCCGGGGGTCAAAGGAGAAAGTAAACGAAATTTTCTCAAATGAATTTCTCACTCTCTTACCTGGTTCTTCTCAAAACAAGAATGTCAATGATGACATTTTTGTTGATGACTTAGCTTATTGTAGGGATGCTAGAACTCTAGAAATCATAGGCATGTGCCTATTTACATATTTCTATAAGAACTGTGATAGTGTCATACTGGTTTCAAACCCTTCAACTTTAGGGTTGGCCAAATTAATTGTCCCAAAGGTTTTTCTAGATGTGTACTTTCTCCTCATGCTATCTCAGAGATATGATCCTCTCTCAAAGACCATTAGAAAAGAGGATGGTTCACCCTTGATAACCTTAGACCAAAATTCTTTCATGAATGCTTTCAGGATTCAGTTTCTAATGGCCACAGAAATCAACTTACAAGCTTTAGAAAATAGATATGTCAGAGAGGCTGCTCTAGTCTCCAAGGAGATTAAGAATCATATGCCTAAGGAGAATAAAAACTATATTGCACCTATGGCCAAATCGATTCCATATGCCTACAAGGACCTAAAATTTTACATGAAATACATTGCAAATGGGATATGCTAGGTTTTGGGAATTGATGTGGGTCCTGAGAGGGTTACATCTGATATTTTGATGTTAGTAATGGATTCATAGAGCTGTATGGTGAGCAAAGGGTATGATTTTATTGGTTATATCATAAACAATATGCATGAGGGTTTTCTATCCTTGAAGAATTTCACCTTTGGTTCTCAACCCAGGTTCATGCATTAATCCCTGCTGATGCATCTAATTGTGTATCATAATTATGGTTTAATAAATTTGAATGATCTCAAACCACAAATGATGTGGAATGGATAGCCTAACCCAGTATAGTTCTGGTTAGGAGTCTGGATCCCTTCATGCCCTAGGTGAGATTTTAGTGCCTTTGAGAACTAGATTGTGTACCCCATTCTTCGGAGTTTGGGTGTAAATTGCACAAGATTATCCACCAAGGTCTTGCAGCTGGTGAGACCCCAACAATTTATTCATAATTGGACCAAGGGTCACAATTGGGGAGATATTTAATATGAGACAAGCTATACAATGTTTAGGGTTTATGGATGCCCTCAGCCTCCTCATCTACTCCCATTCTATGTACCACCAAGAGTTGCATTTCTAGAGTTTGTCTGGCAACTCATGTTGATAGCAAGAGAGCACTTGGCTTCCCATAGGAAAGGGACTCTCACTCCTCAGCACTTCAGGGTGCATTATATTACAATTGGAAAGGGAGCATTTAGTAAAGTAAATGATTGGTTAGAGAAGTACATGATGTTTGCAGCACCACATAGGTATGTAGATACATAAGGTTTCATGGTTGCTGCAAGGAAATACTACATGCCTACCATTCCTTTTAATAAGCTACATGAGGAGTATCTTGAAGAGGATGTGATTAGAAACATCATTGACAATGATAAGGTGGAGAAAAGAATTAGGCAATTGGATTGGTTACATAGAATAGAGAAGGAGTTTAAAGGAAAAGGATTGGTATTTGGGGGTTTCTTTCCCACTTTTCCTTACCTCCAAAGACTTGAGTAGATGATGGCTCAATTTGACACATTTGTTGAATCCATGAAGGATCAAATTAATGACGTTAATCAGGGCAAAAAGGCCCATTTAGAATTAGAATATGATGAGGATAGTGATGGTGGCTACCCCATATATAGTCCACCCACTATGGAACAACCAATGGCTGAAGGGCCTAGGGAGGAGAAAGAAAATGTAGATCTTGCTAAATTGCCCAGTTCTGAGGATGTTGTTGAGCCTCAAAAGAAAAAGAAAAATTTGTTAACTGGTGAGCCTTCAAAGAGGAGGAAGAAAGATAGAGTGAGTTCCCTCTACACAGGGACTAGCTTTCATCACCATGAAATTAGGAAAGCAGTCAGAGAGGCTAAAAGGAAATAGAAGTATGAAACAAAAGATGTGGAGTTGCCTCTGGCTTTAGGCCAGGATGAAAGATTAATTAAGCAAGATGCCTTCATGAAGGATGATAGTTTTGTGAATTCTAAGGAATTCAAAGGTTTTTTGCTATGGCATAAGCAGTAATAGGTGGCTTCAAGTGTACAAATAACTGAGGAGGGTCAAGTGTCAGATGAGGCATTACAACAATTGAAAGAATATGAGCCTGAGGAAGAAAATTTTACTCTAGATGAGGCGAGGGAATTAGTAAGAAAAAGTAATATATTTCTTGTGCCTGGGTGGAGTTTGTATACTGACTTCATAATAGATCAAATAAAGAGACAAGAAGATGTTACTCTATCTTTTGAGACCCAAGTAGGGGACATAATAAGAGGATTTGGGTATAGCCCAAAAAGTCAGGCCTTGGCCATGTGGAGTCTATATCCAAAAGACAAGAAACCAAAAATTTTGAATGTAAAAGAACAAATGGAGGGAGATAAAATAGTGTGGTCAATCCACAATATAGGGGACTTGGAAATTTCTCAGGTTTTGACCCAATTTGCAAAATTAAATGAGGATAAAACTAAATAGTTGTTAGAGAGATATGGCAACCTCTTGGAGGATTATAGTGCCTTGGTGAAGGATAGGGACTTATAGATAATAAAAGTCACATCATTAGAGAAGTAGGCTGAGGAACTACAATTGCAAGTTTTAAATACCCCTGTAGTAGCCCCTACACCTCCTGAACAGCTAGTGGCAATAGAGGCACAAGGAATGACAGATGAGGAGGTGGCAGCTGAATTGAAAAAGATCAATGGTGAAAAGAATGAGGCAGTATTGCAAGCCCTATTGAGTGTTTTATAGCATAGGTTGAACACAATCAAGGATAAATTTGACCTAGTTTATAATGCTTATGGAAAATTTCCAGAATTGCAAAAGGAGGTCAACAGTTATGTGCAAATTTTGAATGAGTTTTATACAATGTGGTCTGTCAGAGCACCACTTTTTGAAAGATTGATATTTTCTCAATCTTTGGGAAGTGACATACTAGAGACAGTTGTAGGAGTTGGTGAGGAGATTGATAGAATTAAAGCCATTCTACCACTTTTCAAGGGTAAGGCAAATTTGATTGAGGCTAAGATAGCCATGCTCAGCTCCTGTACCAATAGATTTATCCCCTCAATTTTGAGTACAGATGGGACAATAAAGAGCCTTGATAATTGGAGATCGGATGTTGATCTTCTCCTACCTAGGAAAGAGGCATTTTTAGGTGAGAATAATGATGTTGATTAGAGAGCTTCAATAAGGCCTTAAATGAAGCCATCAAAGTAGAGGTTGACCTCACCAAGTTTGTGTCAGATGTTAAGGCAATTACGGATGCTAGATGGGAGAGAAAAAAATCCCAACTACAACTTGTCCAAGGTTTTAATTGGCCATTAGAGGAATAGGTAGTTGCATTGGATGAAAAGACAAAGCCCAAAAAGGCTAGATCTACCATAGTAGATTTGGATATTTTGGATGAAGATTGAAAAGGACATCTGACACACCTGACACCTAATCCAAGGAATACAAGATTGATAAGCTATCATTCAAGAATGGTGTAGGTTATCTTGAAATGGTGGTCACCATGTCTCATTGAAAATCAAGGAGCTATCATAAATATTTGTAGTTGAAGGTATCAGTTTTTTATCAGCCAAAGATGTACCATAATCCAAGGAAGTCTTGTCCTTTCACCACTTGAGGGTTGGTTGTATATTTTGTTTTATTTTTATGTTTTAATTGGAGTTAGGTTTTCCAACCACCTGAAGCTTGTTGCATTCCCATTAATGAGGGAATTCTAGGGTGGTTGTGAGAAGGCTATATAGAGTTGAAAGCTCATTTTGTATAGGGTTGGTAGAAAAAGGAGTAGAGATTGAAATGATATAGAAAATAGAACTGGATTTCTTAGAAGCAGATCACCAAGCTTTGTGTCTAGTCTTCTAAGTAATGGAATTGTGAATGTAAGTGGCAAGTTGATTTTAATACAAATACAATGCAACTTCTGCCATATATTGTTGTTGTCTCTTTGCTTATGTATTTTACTCTTGTATATTTTTCATGTTAGGCATTTGAAATATACCAGTTGTAAGGCAAACTGCTTGACTGTTTTATGAGCTTCTTTCAAGGAAAGAATTAAATGTGCTTATATTTCATCTTGGAGAGTAAATATATTTGTATGGATCTTTGATGATAACAATATTTGGTTAATAGAATAGTTTGTAAGGCAACCTATTTGGAGTTGTAGTTAGTGTGTAAGGCATACTGTTGTGTTTCTTTTAGGGTTTACTTGTTGATTTGCATTGTGACTCTTTTGCCCTTAGGATTAGGCACTAGTTTGGTATTTTTTTCTCACAGTAGTATTTTTCATTGATCTCAGAGAAAAAGCTGAAACATTCACATTATTTATCAATACCTTTTTAATTTTATGTTTATTGCACTTGATAGATTGGACTGTGCCTAGGGAATTTAGTTCATATTTCTTGATTCTACAAAGAGAGAATCATATTAGGTTGTCCCTCCTTAAAAGGAAGAAGGATGAGAATCCTTAAAGCACTAATTATTGCTTCACTTATAGTCACACTTTATCTAGTTAGGGTTTGCATTAAAGTGATTACATTCATAGGCAAAGCATCCTATAAGTATATGCATTAAGAAGACTAGAAGTTGGTCAGTGTCCACTCATAAGAATACTACAAAGACAGTCATCATTAAAAGGTAATACCTGCCTGAGTCTGTGGAGCTCAAAAATGAAGGAGGATCTTATCCAATCCTCAGCAATTAGGTCTTTCTCTTGTGGGAATCAGTCTCAAGGAAAACAAGTTCAAGCATCATTTTATGTCCTACAAGAAAAATCCCTAATAGGTGGCTCAGTGGATTTTTATTCTTCCTTATTCTACCCGATTGTTGATTCTATAATTTATGGTGCTGGGGCTTGTGACCCATTTTCTATGGTAGAATTGTGTACCATTATTTTTGTTTTCATTTCTTCAACATTTCCTTTTGTATCAGTGGTCTCAGTGGGTGCTTCACCTCGTGTAGCCTCTCCACTGCATTTGGTATCCTTACTAGAGTCTTCTCACCCTTTTCTTCAGTTGTATCTTTCTCTTGCTTGGGTGGAGCTTCTTCATTTTTTTGTTTAGTTTCTATGTCAATAGCTTGTACCAATATGGGAAGATTAGCTAGTACAATTTCTCATGCTACGTCAGTTACTTCTTCCTTTCCAAGGTTCTTGGTAGCATCAGTTATCACTTCATCTTCTTTAGCCTCATCATTGGGGTCACCTCTTTTTATGTCTTCAATTAATATTTTTGCATCCCCTAATGTAGTCAACATCTCCATAATTCCTTCCATGACATTCTCAACAACTGTTATCAACTCTTCTACATAATTTTCCTCCTTGAGATGCTTAGTATCTGAGATGTGAATAGGTTCATCCTCAACATTTATTGGTACACCTACTGGTAAGCTTGGTATCAATTACAGATGCAGTTTTCTTAGTTTGTGTTGAGGGACTAAGTGTTTTAGTCCATATTCTATTACTCTTTTCATCTACCTCTTGTATTTTTCCTTGTAAGATTTTAAATGCTCTTTCTTTCATAAAAAAATTTACCTTCATATTGTTTCATGGTTTCATCTATCTTGGGGATAGAGAACTTGGGTTTTTCCAAGATTAAAGAACTTTCTCTCATCCTCTTGTTAGTTTGAAGTGCATATGTCCATTTGGTAGATACTTTTTTCATACAAATCCTTTAGTATGCTACTTGCAAACTCAACTGGAACTTGTTTTAAATTTATCATCGTACCTATTATAGATTCCTCTAGCTTATACTGATCCTTGGTGCTCAAGTTTGAATAATTTTTTATCATAGGAGTAGCAAGCCTTCCTATTTTCTTTATCCCTTATACAACTTGGCTCCATCATCTTTGTAAATTGAGGCAAAGTACTTGCTATAACCTTGATTAAACATGGCCAACTTGGCCTTTATTTGATTTGACTTACCCTTGAAGAAGCTTGAGGTGGCACTGTCTAATACTATCTTTTCATAAACCTTAGTAACCACCTCAAGGAGATCTAGCATGTGAGGCTACAACGCATCAAGTTTTTCAAATAATGACTTCTTTCCTGACCACACACTATAGATTGGCTCAAAAGAAGCCATTGCCTCATTCACCTTTTTGTTAATCTTATGCAACATGTCCACTGATTGATGGACTAAGTCCATTTTATCCTTTATTTTCTCAAACCTATGCTGCACAATGTCCAATATGGCAATTAAGGCTACATCAAGCCTTACCTTTTCTAAATCTTCAGATGGCCTGTTAGAAACTTCTGCCACTAGTTGAGCTATAGCCTCAATTTTCAATGCTAGAGGAGGAGCTTCCTTTGAAGCTTCTTGAAGCTTGGCCTTTATATTATCAAGCTCATCTTCCATTGCCTTGATTTGCATTAGCTTTAGATCTCTATCCTTGACAACTTTTCTAGAGCTATCAAACAACAGAGCGTATCTGTTTGATAATTGGGATGTCTCAGCTTCATTGAGGTGGGAAAAATGTGTCATAGTCTTTGACACCTCAAGATCACTTATATTTTGGATAGTCCCAAATGATTTTATTCCCTTCCATTTTATCTTCTATGCTCACCAAAGAAGGCTTTTGGGTTCTAGGGTCTAGAGACCAGATTGCAATAGCTTCAGATTTAGGATCATATCCACTTCCCCTTATCATATCTCTAATGTGTACCTCATAAGACAAAATACCCTCTAGCAACTTTCTGATCTAGTCAATAATGAAAGATGAGGTAAGATCCCATCCAGGAGTCAGTAGCATCCCACTTAAGTTCACCATTTATCTTGCCTCCTCAATAGAGATGTTCTCAAGGCTAGGGTCATATGAAGTTAGAGTCCTTAAGGTCTCATCACTTGGTTCCATCCCTTCTAGTAAAGCCTTAGCCACTTCTTGTGATTTCTTCCAAATGAGGAATTTCTTGAATTCATCACTCTTGATTAATTGGTCATCACTAAAGAATTCTTCTTGATATAGCTCTCTTTTGTCTTTCCCAAGAAGTAGAGGCAATTCCTCCTCTTCTTTTGATACTATCTTCTTTCCTTCTCTGATTATCTTCCTCAAATTATGATGATATGCTCGGTTACCAGGTACCATCATAGAATCCTTATCAACATTTTCCTTTTGTTTCTTCTCCTTGGAAGGTCCACCTTCCTCAAGTCTTTTCTTATTCTATGGTGGTTCAGGGGTATCCTTTGCCTCTTGAGTTATGTCAATGATAGGAGGCTCATTCACTTGAGGAAGACTACCACCCTCTTGTGATTCATCTCTATATTCCTCATGATTAGAAGTGGAATAAATCTTGTCCACATCTAATTTCTCCTCAAGCATCCCTTCCAATTTACTAGACAGGGTGCCATGCATTTCAATTATTCTATTAATCCTTTGCAAATAGGGGAGATCAGGAAAAAACCCTCCAAAATCTATCCCAACCTTTCTTACTTGAGCCTCCAACTTTAATAAATCATAAAATTTGATTAGACTTTGGCCAACCTCATCCTCATCTAAGATGTTCCTAATCACATCTTCCTCATCAAAGCCTTCATGTTCCTCTAATTTTCCAATGTTGGGAATCAGGGTCAATCTTTTAGTTCTGATGAAATTATCAGGGTCTATATATCTACAAATATTAGTTGTCAACTTGAAATGGTTAATCCATGCACTGACTTGAGGTAATGCCCTCTTACTAATCAAGAAATTTCCAATTCTGAACTGCCCTGCTATAAATGTGCCCTTCCTATGAGGAGCCAGGTGTTCTTTGTCAGTCCACATAAGTTTCCATAAAAAATCTAATTGGGCAACCCTTGGAGGCAAATACTTTGGAATTATATGTGGGGGTTGTGGGCACCCATAGACCCTAATTATGGTTTTATTTGTTCCTAGACAAAAATCACCCCAATTATGACTCTCTTGCCACTTGTCTTCATACTGTGTAGGCCTTAAGATCTTTAGAAGCATGACTTGTAATCTTACTACATTAGTCCCCATCATATTAAGAATTGGGTGGACTATCCAATTTTGAAAAATACAAAAATCACACTTGTTGGAAGTGTAATTCAAGACCCTGAGCCAATATTGTACTGGATTATGCCAGCCCTCAAACATGAACCAAGACTTTAGTACCCTTGTATCAAGACTGTTGATGTTAAAATAAAGGATCAAGTGCATCAAGAGGGAATAATGCATGAACCTTATGGGCCTCTTATTTTCTTTGATAGATACCAGGCCTTCATGCATTCTATCAATTACATAATGGATGTAATCATAATTAGTGTTGGCATGATAATTTTGAATGTCAAGACTTATCATTAATAGGTCAACAGACAATCTCTCTAGATCTCCATCTATTCTTATAACTCTGCAGAACCCATGACACAAAAAATTCATGTAGAAGTTGAGGGACTTGAACTCATATGGAGCATTCATGCTTGCAGGGAGAGAAGCAATATATTTACCCTGTTTTGGCATGTGCCTAGCCATTTGACTCTTTACTGAATCTATGTGACTAGTATACTTTTTCTTTTCTTGTTTCAAATCTATTTCAGTAGATGAGGAGGAAAATAAATCAAAGGCCTTCATGAATGACCCCTTATCCAAGGTCACTAAGGCAGACTGGTCACCCTTTCTAATGGTTTTACAAATTGGGTCATACATCCTAGCCAACTCAATAATCAAATCCACATCTAATAAAACATCAAGCATAATTAACTTCACCATCCCCAAAGTCCAAGCATTGCAAATTGGAATTTCCTTATCTCTATTATTGTAAAAATAGGTAAAAATGGTGTAACATGACCCAGAAGGGGTGGTAGCATCTCTACAGTTCTCCATAAGTCCTTGAAAGCCACATCAATAGCCTTCTTATTCTAGTTTGAGCCTAGGAGCAGCTTGAGAAATTCATCTGAATAGTTTGGTTTTCCCCTCTCCTCACCACCTTTTTTTTTGGCTTCCCCACTGGAAGATGCCATGCTGAGATCTAGTTGACTCATCTTTACAACTTGAATATCTTTTAATTCTATAAATTCTTGGACACTTTGAAGCTCTCTGCAACTACTCTAATAATCTTCACAACTTTTGAAAACTTTGAACATTGTATTTAGTGAAGTCCTATCTTTATGTCATTAGAAATTAAATGAATGTAGTTGCCAAAATCATTATAAATCTATCTTCAATCACTTCTACATTCAATTCCACACATTCACAAATTTCAAATCAAGGCTATTCAATGCTTGGATGTTGACAGGTTGATTTAAAAACTCAGATAAAAAGCACAAAAAACAATGATCACTGTTTTAGCTTTAAAAACCTCATTTACTGATAAAAACTCTTGATTAAATCTTATTTGATGGTGTTTTACTTTTGTCTAGCTTGGCAGTGTACCTTTCTACATAGCAATGGCACCTAACTCTTTCCCTACATGAGCAATTAACTAGGCCTGATTCAGAGATCCAGTGAACAAAGGCTCTCACAATCTCTGAATAAAAAGTTAACCTCAAGCTTTATTTGGAGATCTAGTGAACAAAGAAATTTGCACAATCTCAGAAAGATTTTCTAACCCATGATCCCTCTTGGAGATTCAGCAACTACCATTGATCCCAAAGATGATCAGTAGTCCTCAGATTACCTTTGAAACTCAAAAAGACCTATCACATTCAGAGAATAAGTGACTGAAGGTATTTTCCAATACTCATGACATTTGGATCAACCATGATTTAATTCAGAGAATGAGCGACCAAAGACTTCACCCATTCTCACAATCCTTTACTTAACTCAGCATTCTTCTAGCGATTTAGTGAACAAAGACTCCTTCAAACCCGAGCATTCTAACCTTGACCATAGTCATTATCTAGAGAATCAGTGACTACTTCTATCTCTTAATCTCTAAATACAATTCTTAACTCATGATTTATTACAAGACTCAATGAACAAAGCAATCTTGTAATCTCTGAATAAAATACTTAACCTTAGTTTTATTATGAGATTGGGTGACCAAAGACTTTGCCAATTCCTTGAATACTTTTCTTGACTTGGGTTTCATTCAAAGATTAAACACCAACTGTAGATCTTGGAAGAAATCAAAGGTTGTCCCCAGGTCACTGAGTCTTTTAAACCTTTACCATTTAATTATGAGATTCAATGAATGCCTTATTCATTGAATCGTCAAATGACATAGACATTAGCTACTTTATTCTAAGATCCTACGACTGAGGAAAATACATATTTTAGCAAACTTAGTCACTGGATCGCCAAATCCATTTAGGGAAACTACCAAAATTAAGTGAACACGAGACTACTGCTTAGTCACCAAATAAATTTTCATTTGCCTAGTCAAACATGAGATTAAAACACCACCATCAATTTCACATAAAATCAATGATCTTCACTGAAATGCCAGAAAACCTAAGATGTCACCACCCAATTCAGTGACTAAGAGATAACCACTACACCAAGTCATTGGATGTTATGAGATAACGACTAGATATTAAGAGATTGGGAGACCACACAGTTTCTGAATCACTGAAAGGAAGACTAACTACAATTCAAACTTAGAGATTCTATGACCAAAGGTTAGCACAACAAAGACTTAGACACAATCACTAGTTTGCTAAATATTTTTGTGACTTGAAATATTATTATCAGATTCAGTGAATGCTTAAGGAAAGAAAGATCATGTGCAAATGGGAGAATCTTAAGTGGCTAAAAAAGTAACATGAAAACATAAGAAACTAGGGAAACTTAAGATTTTTGAAGGATTAAACCTACTAAGGGCAAAAAGACCTAAGGTAATGATTTTCAGAGTATAAAAGCTAGATTCTAAGAACTTTAAACCCAAAACTAGACAAAGACATTTTTAGAGACACAAAACAAAGACCTAGAGCTACATTCTCTGAAAACTTGAAATATACCCAACAGTAAGAAGGCCCCAAGCACATATGGGTTTCCTATTTTTTTTCTCTTAAATGTATTAGATATTTTTTCTATGATGTTATTGTTTTTGTTAAATAATTTTTTAGATCAAGATCTGTCCTAAAGGAATTGAATGTGTTTTTTTATAGTTCTTATTCCAAAGGAGGTAGGATTTGAATCCTTTCAATATTCTCTTCTTACTAGTCTATGAAACACTCTTTATAATATCTTATCTAATATCTTGATTATCCATATAAAATAGAATTTCAATTTAGTAGAATATTTGTGCCTAGGCATCAGATTATAGATTCTATTCTAATTGTCCATGAGAATATCCACTCATTGGCTATGAACAAGAAATCTAGTTTCTTTCTTAAATCAGATCTCCTTAAATATTATGATTGGTTTGATTGGAGGTTCCTTTTTAAATCTCTAATAGACTTTGGTTTCAATGATACCTTTTTTTAGCTAATCTTTCAATTGATCTCCAGTGATATATTTTTTTTCATTATAATTGGCTCTCCTCTAGATTTTCCTCTACCTATCATGGGATCAGATGAGGTGATCCTATTTTCCTATTCCTTTTTATCTTGATTCCTAATACTTTAGGAATATTTATGAATAGGAGATGATTAGAATATTGAAAGGACTTCAACCATCTTTCTCTAATTTAGTTTTTATCTCATCAAAAATTCATTCATGACACTATCCTAATGGGAGAGGGTTTAATTTTGGAGGCTAGGAAAATTTAATATGTTTTTAACCTTTATGGTAGGGCCTTGGAGTAGAAGATAATTTTTCCTAAAATATCCTTATTCTTCCTTAATACACTAGCTAGGAGATAACTCAAAATTGCTAGGATTCTAAGAGATCATATTATAGATCTTCCCTCCACATATCTAGAGCTTTCCCTCTACTAAAATTCAATTTTGGAATATTTTTGGTCTTCCTTTATAGAGAAATTACAATTGAAGATTAATAGTTAGAAAGGGGAACTTCCAATCCAAGATAGGAAAATTCAGTTGTTTAAGACTTCGTTGCAAAATTGACCTATCTATTGTATGAACTTTTTGTTAGAATGATAAGCAGAAAAATGCAAATATCAACACATAGAAGAGAACACAATAACACAAAATTTAATGTGGTTCACCCAATCCCTAGGCTACATGCACCAACAATGAGTCCAATATATTTATTATTATCTAGTGATTACAATCTAAAACCTACAACTCGATACCACCATAGGAAACTACAAAATCCCTCATACAATGAATCTCCAACCCTAAGCCCTTTAACAAGTATTTTTCACTTAACCTAATTAGGGAAAAAATACTCCGACTAATAGAAAATTGATGTTTGAACCTTTACAATATTATTAAGTCATTGTTGGCATCAAGGGGTGTTGCCCCTCAATCCCGCCCTAGGACACTGCACCCCAGCAAGGGGCGTTGCCCCTTGACCCCGCTTGGGGCTCTACCCCTTGACCCTACTTGGGGTTCTGCCTCTTGACCCTACTTGGGACATAGCCCTAGGACCCTGAAAGGGGCTTTTCCCCTTGACTCTAAGCTTGGGGGCGCTACCCCCAATCCCCCGTAGATAAGTCTGGGAAGAAACCACACCGAAAGAATCTGAGTCTAATTAGGCTCCACATACATAACAATCTCCCACTTGGAGACTAATCAAACACCAAAAAAATATCCTCCCACTTGGAGACTGGTCGACCAAACCTGTATCTCCTACTGGAATAAAGAAACTACCCTAGACTCTATTGTTCTTTTATTCTATTCAGCCTAGAAGACCAACCAAAGCTGAAGAGGAATTCAAATTCTCCCTTGTCACTACCTTTATAAACATATCTATTGGATTATCATTTGTATGTATCTTCTCCAACTTTAATTGTCCATCATCCAAAACTAACTGAATGAAATGATATCGCAATTGTATGTGCTTTGTTTTTTAGTGCAAAGCAAAATTCTTTGCAAGATGAATGGCACTCTGACTATCTAAATACAAATAATTATCTGCCTATGGATGTCCCAATTCTTCCATGAAGAATTGAAGCCATATCATCTCCTTGACTACCTCTATAGTATAAACATACTCTGCCTCTATAGTGGATAAAGCATTCACCTTTTGTAATAGAGAAATCCAACTCACTATTGTCCCACCAATAGTAAATACATAACTTGTAGTACTCCATTTGGTATCTATATCTCCTACCGAATCTAAGTCAACATAGCCATGAACAGTAGTAGAAGAGCCCCCAAAGTGTTAACACTTATTGGATGTACCTCTCAAATATCTAAGAATCCATTTGACTTCATTCCAATGCTCAATCCCAGGGTGAGTGATATACCAACTAATGACTCCCACTGCATGTGCAATATTTGGCCTAATACATACCATAGCATACATTAAGCTCCCTACAGCTGAAGCATAAGGTATCTTGGAAATTTTTGCCTCTTCTTTTAGTTTATTTGGACACATTTCCTTGGTCAATTTCAAATGACCAGGCAAAGGTGTAGTGATAGCTTTGGCATCCTTCATGTAGAATCTCTACAATACCTTTTCAACATAATTAGCTTGAGATAGAGTTAATTTTTTGTTCTTCCTATCTCTAAAAATTTTCATGCCAAGGATTTGTTTGGCTACCCCCAAATCCTTCATAGCAAAAGATTTTTCTAATTGTTGTTCCAACCCCTTAATATGATCCATGTTAGATCCAGCTACAAGCATATCATCAACATATAAACATAGAATAATGTAGTTGTCATTATTTAACCTCTTGAAATAAACAAAATGGTTAGAATTACATTGAGTGTATCCATTCTTGTTCATAAAAGTATAAAATTTAATATACCATTGCCAAGGTGCTTGCTTCAAGCCATATAAACTTTTCTGCAATTTGCACACTAAACTCTCCTTACCCTTGACCTCAAATCCCTATGGTTGTACCATATATATTTCTTCATTCAAATCACCATTAAGAAAGGCAATTTTAACATCAAGTTTCTCTAAATGCAAATCTTCAGTAACCACAATACTTAAAATAGTATGAATAGAGGTCATTTTAACAACTAGTGAAAAAATATCATCAAAATCAATACCATGATTCTGTGCAAATCCTTTTACGACTAATCTAGCTTTAAATCTTTTCTTACCTCCATCTTCTTCTTTCAACCTATAAACCCATTTATTCTACAAAGCCCGTTTACCTACAGGTAACGTACATAAATACCAAGTCTAATTTTTCAGCAAGGAGTCCATTTCATCTATCATTGTAGACTCCCACTGAAGTTTTGTATCCACCCACATAGCTTCATTATAACATTTAGGTTCACCAGCATCAGTTAATAAGATAGAATACAAAGAAGGTGAAAATCTATCTGGAGGTCTACTTAGCCTTGTTTACCGTCTAACATTCACTCGGGTGTGTTGTATTTGTTCTTTTTGTTGTTGTGGAGCATAAGGAATTTCTGGAACATTATCATTTGGAATATCATCCAGCACTACATAATCATTTTCTTTCTTCTCATTCTGCTACAATAGATCTTTGTACAACACTTTCTCATTAAATATGATATCCCTGCTTCTTACAATTTTATGATCTTAAAAATCTCAAAGCCTATAACCAAATTCATCAATGCCATATCCAACAAATATACATTTCTTAGATTTAGCTTCCAGCTTGGTTCTATTTTTAGAATCGATATGTGCAAATGCTTCACAACCGAAGGTTCTAAGAAAAGAATAACTCACCTTCTTAGCTTCCCATGCTTCCTCTGGAATACCACAACCCAAGGGAGTAGAGGGACCTCTATTTATCAAATATATAGTATTATTTACAGCCTCTACCCACATGTTTAGGGGAATCCCAGCATGCAACCTCATGCTCCTAGCATGCTCCATTATTGTCCTATTCATGTGTTCAGCCACTCCATTTTCTTGTGGAGTCCTTGGAACTATTTTATGTCTATGAATACTAGTAAAGGAACAATATTCTTCAAATTATTTTCTGCAATACTCATTGCCATTATCAGATCTAAGACATTTTAATCTTTTTCCAGTCTCATTTTCAACCAAGCTTTTCCATTTCTTAAAAGTTTCAAATACATCAGATTTTTGTCTAATGAAATATATCCATACTTTCCTAGTTGCATCATCAATGAATGTAATGTAATACTAAGAGCCACCAAGGGAAGATACCTAAGATGGACCCCATACATATGTATGCACAAGCTCTAATTTTCCATCTTTCTTTTCCTTTCCACTCTTTACAAAACTAACTCTCTTTTGCTTTCCATACACACAACTTTCACAGAAATCCATATTAACACATTTTAGACTTGGTAAAACTTTCTTTGAATGAAGTAATTTCATACCTTTTTCACTCATGTGCCCAAGTCTATTGTGCCACAGCGCTATTTCAGAATCTCCAGCTACTATCCTTTGTTCTGCCTGCTCAACTACAACAATTGTTCCTGAACATTCATTTTTCTCTGAAACAATTAAAGTAGAGGGAATATTATGACCTGTACAAATATATAAGGTGCCTACTTTCACACCTTTTTCTACTACTAAGGAACCTTTTGAAACCTTCCAATTTTTATCATTAAAAGTAACTGTGCAACCCTCATTAGTGAGTTGCCTTGTTGAAATTAAATTCCTACTCAGCCTTGGAACATGTCTTACCTCTTGTAGTAGCCAATGATTCCCATTGTGCAACTTAATCTTGATTTTTCCTTTTCCAACAATTTGATAGGGTTCATTATCTCCCAAATAAACTAGCCCAAAATCCCCTTGGACATAATCAAAAAAGTAACCTCTATGAGGTGTAGCATGAAATGAAGCCCCTGAATCTAACACTCATGAATCATCAACATTTTCTACAGACAAGAGCAAAGCATCCTCTTTGGGTTTGTTACTTACAACATTTGCCTCCTTGTTTCTATCATGTTTGTCTCCTTGATCTTTCTTTTGAGACCAACAATATTTCTTCTTATGTCCTGGTGATCCATAGTACCAGCAGTCGCTAGGTCCTCTTGACTAAGACCTCTTTCCCTTTGACTTCCCTCATGATTTTTCATGATTTCCAGAGTTGTTTCCTCTATCTCTTGTTCTACCTCTTCTTTCTATGTTCAATACACTACTCGATGTGGATGCCCCTAAGCTTTTCCTATGAATTTCCTCACTCAACATAACACCAATAACATCATCAAAATTTAGGGTACTAGAACTAGAAACAAAATTACTAACAGCCATTACCAAGCCATTTCAAATTTCTGGCAAAGAACACAAAATCAAGAGAGCCCTAACCTCTTCATCAAAAGTAATTTTAACTAAGGCTAACTAACTTGTAATTGTATTAAACTCATTCAAATGATCAATGACTGATCCACCTTCTACCATTTTCATATTAAATAAACGCTTCATAAGAAATACCTTGTTTGAAGCTGAAGGCTTTTCATACAACTTTGCTAGGGTTTCCATCAGAGTTTTAACTATCATTGCTATAGTAATATTCAATGCCACCGATTGTGCCAGGCATAAATGAATACTCCCTAGTGCCTTCCTATCCAAAATATCCCAATCTTCCTAAGATATTGTTTCCTCTTTCTTGGCTATTCCCTCTAATGGCCGCCATAGATCCTTCTAATAGAGATAGTCCTCCATTTGCATCTTCCATAACTAGAAGTTCTGCCATTAAACTTATCAACCTTTAGCCTACCCTTGTCTGCCATTTCTCCCATTGAACTGAGAGACTCTCCCACTTACTCGTGAAACCTAATTCAAAGAATATATGAAAGAATAAATGAAATAACCTCACTCTAATACCACTTGTTAGAATAATAAGCAAAAAAATGCAAATATTAACACACAAAAGAGAACATAATAACACAAAATTTAATGTGGTTCACTCAATCCTTGGGCTATGTCCACCAACAACGAGTCTAATATCTTTATTATTATCCATTGATTACAATCTAAAACCTAGAACTCAATACCACCATAAGAAACTAAAAAATCCCTCATACAATAAAACTCCAACCCTAAGCCCTTTTCCAAGTTTTTTTCACTTAACCTAATTAGGGAAAAAAAACTCTGACTAATAGAAAATTGATGGCCAACCCTTTAAAATATTATTAAGTCATTGTTGGTGTCAAGGGGCACTACTCCTCGACCCCACCCTAGGGCATTGTGCCCCCACAAGGAGCACTACCCCTTGACCCCATCAGGGGCTCTACCCCTTGACCCCACCTAGGGTGCTGCCCTAGGACCCCGCAAGGGGCTCTACTCCTTCACTCTAAGCTTGGGGGCATTGCCCCCAATCCCACATAGATAAGCCTAGGAAGAAAACATGCTGAAAGAACCTGAGTCTGATTAGGCTGCACATACATAACACTTTTTAATGTCCCCAAAATGTTTTTAGTGAAAATGGAACAAATCCATAGAAACTTCTTATGGACTACCTTAGAATGTAAAAATAGAAGGCATTCGATAGAATGAAATTAGGCATGTCATCCTCAATACCTTTCCATTTTGGCCATCCAAAACATTAGAAAGGCTAAAAGATATCTTTTAGTGAAACAACTTAGGAGGTGTTTTAAGGAGAACAATGAATGGAAGAATATTATTCAAATAAAATCACTAGTACATTTGAGGCCAAATTTTGATGGCCATGTGTGATTTTTGCAATGCCTATTTGTCAAAACTATGACAAATGTGTTTGTCGACATTTTTTCATTGGAAATGGTGATGAAAGTGATCACCATTGGTATTTCGACATATATTCCCATCGAAATAGGCCACACAAATATAACTTTTATCATGGGACAAATCTATCGAAAGAGGGTTCTTTATGACATTGTTTTTATTGGAAAGGCAACAAATATGCAATCGATGTCCAACAGGAGAACCCGTCAGACATATAGTAGTCCTATCACACCAATCTATTGAATTGGGGTTCCCTTCAACATCTATCCTATTAGAAATCCAATGGTATGTAGTAAACTACCAACAAGATAATCTGTCAGACTTATAGCACGATTGTCAGAATAAATTTATTATGCATCGCAAAAGCGACAGATGAGCATAGTAAAGATAAAAAATCTCAAGAGACCATCATATTTGGTCTCCATCTTTGGTCCATATACTGACAAAATGTTTTACCTTTCGTTAGCTCATCAAATGAGGGGATTTGAAAGAATTTAATATAATATTTTCATGATTATTTAAGTTGACATTGGATGAATTTATTGACTCCATGCACTTGTATACTATGACCACAACCATATAGAAGGATCTCATCCCATGGCCTACATTACTCAAGACACAAGAGGGGATGCTTCTTTATGGTTGTGCTCAAAGTATAAAAGTGCATGAAGAGGATAAATTCATTCACCGTCAAACTAAAATAATATACGTTATACATAAAAATATCATCCATTAAATTCTTTCAAATCACTGCATTTGATGAGCTAGCAAAATGTAAAATGTTTTGTCAGTATATGGACCAAAGACAAAGACCAACTATAATGGTCTCTTGAGCTCTATTATCTTTAGTCCTAGCTACTGGGTAAGGGCTGGAAGACTTATACCTATCAATCGTTGAGAATAATCATCGCCTTGCCTTTATGTACACTACACAATATCCAATATAAGAGAAGGTAGAAAATATGAATGGATAAAAGAAATGAAAGATACAATAAAATTATCTTGTTTTTAACCTTCTCATAATTGATCCCAATCTCACAAAAGTAATTTTATGTGATCACTAGCACATTTAATGCATGGATGAGAAACAGTATCCAAAGTTTCTAGATTCTGAGAAGAGGTATGAGTGGAGGCCAAAAAAGGGATATTTGTGAAGGTTTTATAGACATAGTACTGAATCATCATCTTTGCACTAGTACTCAAACTGGAAACCCTCTCTAGAAAATCTCCACATCTAACAAACCTCCACAAAATCCCCTTCTAGCCTCCACTGCATATACATCTTCTCAGTATCTAAAAACTCTCCATCACTGATTCTCATCATTTTTTCAGCATCTCTATGGACTGAGACCTTAAATTATTGAGACTCTCTTTGCTTGGAGAATACTTTAACATTCTCTACTTAACAGGGCCAACCACATGAAGGTGGAAGCTCATCTGGCCCCTCCTAAGAGCCTCTTATGACCCTTTATGACATTTTAAAACCTCTAAGATGTGTATTCTTAAGGATCATAAAGGGTCGTAAAGGGTCATAAGTGGTCCTAGGACACAACAAATGAGAAAAATAAATGTAGGCGTCATTGTCACAATTTTTTGGAGACAACATAATTGAGTGGTATACCCAAAAAATTGTGACCATGATGCCTACATTTATGTTTCTCAGTTGTTGTGATATCTACATTTATGTTTCTTAGCTATTGTGTTTATGTGCATGTTTATTATGTGTTTGGAAAGACATCTTTCTAGCTTGGGCTTGGATCCTTCAACAATTAGCTTCATAATAATGAAGTAGATGACAGATGAGAAACTAGCTTCCCAAGAAAAATCCCATAAATGAACTATGTGTACCCCAATTCTTGTGCCCTTTATGTGTACCCAAAGGATATATTTGAAACAACAAGGGTAAGGCTTAAAGAAAATTCTTTAAGCCTTACACTTGCTATTTCAAATATATCCTTTGGGTATGCACAAAGGGAACATGAATTGGGATACACATAGTTCATTTATGGGATTTTTCTTGGGAAGCTAATTGCTTAGCTCTAATCTGCTTCATTTATTAGCAAGCTAATTGTCGAAGGATCCAAGCCTAGGCTAGAAAGATGTCTTCCCATTTTGTTTAAGCCATATTCCTTGTTCTTGTTAGACTTCCTTGGTATGGTAGGCCTACTCTCTGTAGTACTCTTCTTCAATTTGTGTTTGACAATAAGTATCTTCTTCTTCTTCCTAATTGCAGCCAGAGCTTCCTTTTCATTAGGATTCAACTCCACTTCCCCCATCTCATCATCCTCGTCACCCTCAGCTACCATCTTAAGCCCTTCTTCCCTCTCTAGTTCTTGAAGCCTCTGCAAGATATCTTGATAAAAAAAGTCTACAACATTGTGTCCATCCATGATCTCAGGAATATCATCTTCTTTCCACTCTTCATTTGCAAAAATATACCGCTTCTTCAAGCTTGTAGAGTAAACTCCAGCCCCACCATTTTCATTCTCAATATCCTTCTCCACTTTCATGGAAACATGAATCCTATTGAGACAACTACTAATCTTCTTCAACCGTCTACTCCAACAACCTTCACATGCCACATTCTTCACCACAATCACCCCTTCTTCCTTTAAAGAACTCATAGAGAGTAGTGCACCATCATCCCCACCCCCCTCTTGATTCCCAAAGAACCCACCCATATTTTTCCCATCCTCATATCTCTTCTCCACAACCAATTTTGCAACCTACTCTGGTAGTGTCTCTAGTGGTTGCACATCAATATTACAAACTACAATAAGAGGCTTATTGGAAAACAAAGGTTTTATGTTGTGAAATAGAGTTGCATGTTGCGCAATACAATTAAGTAAAAAACATCAAGGAAAAACAAAACATCCACCTTCAAATGAGCCAAGGAAATAATACTGAGCATCTCGGTGGTGTTCTTGTCCTCCAAGGGGTGGTTCAAAATACCATGGGTATCAATAACCTAATACCTCAAGTACTTATAATCAGTATGCCCGACAAACAAAGACTTAGTAGTAAAAGCATAAGGTTTCGCATCCACATCCGCCCTAGTAATCTTATTAATAAAATAACTCTTGCCAACATTAGGGTACCCATAGATCAAAATAGTCCTGGTATTTCAACATATGGAGATTGAGCCAGGTTGGTTTATTACATTTCCTTCTCACTTTGTATTGACTAAAGTTAAGTCTGATACATTTTTTAATTGGAAGTTTGTGATATTAAATTATTATCATGGTTATTTGAGTAAAGCTTTATGAATGAACTAAATACAATGATCTCTTGTTTACACTAAACCATTCATATAACAAATACAAGACATTGCAAATTGACTTCGGAAAACAACTTTAGTTAGAGTGTTTAGAAAGTACATTAAGATTATCCTTAGGATATTACAAGGTATAAATCCAATTGGTGTCTCTTTGGTTGGTTACAATGTTGTCCTATCATTCATGGTGGAAGATGTGAAGGAGAATTTTGTAACTTCATGAAATATGAAATGTACCACAATCCATGGAGACATTATTGTTAAAATCTTAAACATGAATTTGATTTTTTGAGTTTGACCAACAGTTCTTTGTCATCACATTTGCCTTGTAGTGAGGACATTCAAGAGAGGTTTGATGAGTATTCAGATTGCTCAAAGCCTGATTTTGAGTTAGAAATTGGTGAAGGACATGAATTTGATATGGATAGGGATTAATTTGACACACCAACTCCTCTTCTTAATTGATAAGACTATGAGGAAAATCTAAATGTAGTGGTGTGTGGTGAATCTAAAGATGGAAGGAAAGAAAAGTCCCAAGTTTTGAATTTGGATAGTAGAGGCTCCTTTCCTCATTCTCACAAGTCTAAAGATTTTTCACATGGATTAATTAGTAAACAAGAGGCATCTAGTATTAGCATTCAAGATATAAAGGTTGGGCCTGACCATTGCACAAAAAAGGTGCTTGTATCCATTTAAAATTTTGACATAACTCCACTACCTCAAGATATGGCAGCCTTTGGTCAAGAAGAGAACAATGATTTATATCCTATCTTTGAAGGTACACATGGTACAAGCATGGGACATCATGGGAATGATACAAATCATCATAATTAATAAAAGAACTCTTGCCAGTATTTAACAAATAGCAGGTCTTCTTTAGTATCTTATAATAACATGCTAAACTAATAAAGGTGTTATCTGCATTTAATTTTCCAATTACTAATAGATTAAGAATATTATTACTATGCTTAATGTTCCATTTAAATGAATTTAACAAAAAAGGTTCTTGTATCCATTTAAAATTTGTCACCAGTGTATGACCATAATTCTAAGTTCATAGAAGTGACATAACTCCACTACCTCAAGATATGGCAACCTTTGGTCAAGAAGAGAACAATGATTTACATCCTATATTTGAGGGTACACATGGTGAAAGCATAGGACATGATGGGAATGATACAACTCATCATAATTAATAAAATAACTCTTTCCAATATTAGGGTACCCATAGATCAAAATAGTCCTGGTATTTGGGTCAATAGATGACAACCTTTCCATATGCTGCCTCACCTATTTGAGGTAAGCCAAACTTAGTCCAATTCTCTTAACAATTGTACACATTCATCCAAATGTAGCAACCTTCAAAGATTTGCAGCGGTAAAGAGAATCCCCTTATTTTATCAGCCTAACATATTCTTTGGCCACTTTGGCAATGAGAACCTCAAAATAGAGAAAAGAAACTAAGTAAAACTAGTCTATGCCACTGTTTGTTAGGGTACAGTCATGATACATGCCTCTCAAACCTCTCCAAACATGTAAGATTGTCTTTAAATACTTTATTGATCTCTTCTAAACATTAACCAAATCAAACCTATTTTTGAATCCACACATAATAACCCAAAATGAAGGGTTTTGTATCCTTTAATGGGTCTCAATCACTGGTAATGCATGGACAATCAAACCACTAGTCTCCAAAGCATTCAATAAGTGAATATGAATGTTTGAAAACTATTCCTTATTGCATATTGGAAAGGAAAAACTAAACCAAGAAATTAACACCTTTAAGACCACTGATTTCAATTAGAAACCTTTAACTCTATTCAAACTCACAATATGTTGCATGTGTAGTACAAAACTCATGAGATTCTAAAGAAGGCCTCACTCTTAATGAACCAAATCTTCCTTGTACCACACAAAAAACTATGTGATAACTATGTCTCCTCCAACCTTAATTGTTTAAGGTTGGAGGATACATAGTTACAAAAAACAAATTTACAAAACTGAACCAATGACATGTCTACAAAAAAGGTGTAATATAACTCCCAACAATTCTTAAACATACTTTATCTGATATGATGAATTCTTAAACAATTAAGGTTGGAGTAGACATAGTTATCACATAGTTTTTTGTGTGGTACAAGGAAGATTTCCCTAGGTCAAATCTTCCTTCATGCTACAATTCTACAGAATTAGACCTTTATTAACAATTTATCATATCAGATAAAGTATGTTTAAGAATTATTGGGACTGGTCCTTTGTCATGTATTAAACATAATAGAATTTTTAGCATATTATTATCATTCTATTTCTTTGTTGTAAACAAACCATTGGTTCAGTTTTAATCTATTGGTGTCGTGTCCTAGCCCATGTGTTATCTCCATTATTTGATGTTATTGGTGCTTGTGCTCAAGGATATCAATTCACTATTTTGAAATTTTGACTATGGTTATCAAATGGAAAAAATAGAAAAAAAATTTAACATGATTTTTTTATTACAAAACTAAACCAGTGGCATGTTTACAACAAAGAAATAGAATGATAATAATATGTTGAATATTCTATTTTGTTTAATACAAGCCAAAGGACTTTTCCCAACAATTCTTAAACAATTAAGGTTGGAGTAGACATAGTTATTACATAGTTTTTTGTGTGGTACAAGAAAGATTTGGCTGATTAAGAGTGAGGCCTTCTTTAGAATCTCATGATTTTTATAGTACACATGCAACATATTGTGAGTTTGAAGAGAATCTATTACATTCTTTCCAATATGATTAGTATCAAACAAATGGTGAGCATATTATTATCATTCTATTTCTTTGTTGTAAACATGCCATTTGTTCAGTTTTGTAATTTTTTTTTTGTGTTGAATGCATTTTTCCAAACCAATTGTTAAACAAGAAAGTAGTAGTAGTGAGGAGGGGTCTTCTTCTGAGGAGATTGATGAAGATCGTGCACCTCAAAAACCAATTCATAAGGTACTAATCATGTTTTATATTCACTTATATTTTTGGATTGATAAATCTCCTTAGTTTCACATCCTTTCTTTTGATTACTATGGATGAGATATATATCTTACATTTAACATTCAACTTCTTTACATTTTAGAGCATGTAGTGTGTTTTCTGAGGATTTTACCAAATCAATTTTTAACATGAACTAAAAATGCCAAACTGAATTGTGTTTTTATTCTCATCTTCACTACCAAAATAATCACCCCTTTAATATAATTCCACTCATGAGATTCTAAAGAAGGCCTCACTCTTAATCAACCAAATTTTCCTTGTACCACAAAAAAAATTGTTTGATAACTATGCTTACTCCAACCTTAATCATTTAAGAATTCATCATATTAGATAGAGTATGTTTAAGAATTGTTGGGAATAGTCCTTTGGAATGTATTAAACATAATACAATTTTCAGCATATTATTATCACTCTATTTCTTTTTTGTAAACATGCCATTGGTTCAGTTTTGTAAAAAAAAATTTTGTTAAATGCATTTAAAATTATCTTCATTGTCGTATGATTGTCTAAATGCTTCTTTATTTGTCTACCAATTAATACATGCTAGTATATAAACAAGATTAAGGGTTGTAAACCTCTATTATGTAAATAATGAACTTTGAATCATCCTAAAGAGTTTTCCAATGTTAAAAAATCCCAATATTTATGAACAAAAATGCAGGCATTAGGGTCATTCTTATATTTTCATTTTATGTCACTTTTGTGTGAGAGTATTCCTTTTTTATTCCCATTCAATAGAACATGTGTTTGTGAGAAAAAATGCTTTAATCTTTGAAGATAATGGTTCTTGGTTTTCCTTGCATGAAAATTAGATGAGGAGGAAAGGCATGAGGAGGAAGACCAACAAGAGGTGGTAGTAGGGGTGAATGAAGCTACCTATGGGGTCATGAGTGTGGCTAAAGAGGAAGCCATGGATGCTGAAGAAAGCTTGGAATGCCTAGAGGAGAGGCAAGGTATGGAAGGTGCATTGGTCTCTATGAAGAGAGACTCAAAATTTGAAGATGAGAAAGAGTTAAAGGTTTGAGCACTTCTTGGAGCAGCATCATGCTAATTAAGATGCCATGGATCACTAGTGTGGATCTCTATAAGCCAAGGGTGAAGATTATAGGTTTTTATTTGCCGACATGTTTGTGCTTGCAGGTTTCCAAGAGGACTTGGAAAGTTTTCAAAGTTGGGGAGTATGGTGCAGGAACACCATGGCTACAAGGGTCACTTCATGATCTTCAAGGAGCATAATAGGTAATATGAGTCCAAATGGCCTATAAGGTCTTTATGTGATGTAAATGTGGCCATTAGAGCTACCAAATGTAATAAAATGCAAGCAAAATGCTAAAATTGTAAAAGTTTCCATATGGACAAGACAAGGCCTAAAGGGATAATTATGGGGTTAAAAGGTTAGTTTGAGGGATTTAATAATAAAATATGTTTGTAAAGGTCATAATTTGACCACTTGAATGTAATGGGGAAAATGAAATTTAAAATATTTAAAGGTTTCCAAAGTTGACAATCCCATTGTGAACTTGGCAACACACATTGAGGGAAAAACTAATGTAACTAAGTAGTAGAGGAGTGTAGGTGATTTTTTTGTAGTCTTCTAGTGTTGAAAGACGTTTGTAATGAAGTTTGAAAGTAATAAATTTTAATTCTTTGCAAATAGTCTCCTTGTTGTCGTAAGGCCATAGTCAGCCTTTTGTGGTG
Source organism: Chamaecyparis obtusa (assembly GCA_027943335.1). Classification (NCBI taxonomy): domain Eukaryota; kingdom Viridiplantae; phylum Streptophyta; class Pinopsida; order Cupressales; family Cupressaceae; genus Chamaecyparis; species Chamaecyparis obtusa. The sequence continues at coordinate 110,495 of BSBK01001899.1, read as the reverse complement.
TTAAAAAGTCTTTTTTGTATTCAATATTGAGTGGGAATGCATTATATTGAATATATATTAGGTTACTGGTAATTTCAATGCACCATTGAATAGTTTTGTTGAGTTTTGAAGCAAGAGAAACAATCAGAATTTTGACTGTTCTTGTCACTATTTAAGTGCAATCAACAAATTCTTTTAAAAAACCTATGATGATCTAGGCTCTCCCACTTTCTATGGTGAATGTATCTTGTGGGAGAGACATAATAAAAGTATAATATGTGCCATTAGATATTTGTATGTAGGTATGGAAAGAAAATGGTGAAAAAGATCTTTGAGTGAAGGGATATGCTGATTGAGGGTTACTAGTTTCTTGGACCAGTCAAGGTCTGAGAGTTCTACCCAAAGGAGGGCCACATTTCAATGCATAGAAGGTCAAGATATGATGCTTATATGGTGTTAGATCCATTGGGAGGGTATGGAAGTGTTTGGAGAGGTTTTTTTGACAAAGCCCTAGGCTTATGCACCTTTATTTTAAATGCATTAAACACAAAAATGAATACACTAAATTGAAATTGTTGGGTATATTCTTGATTTTCTGAGGTTTTTGTCCAAACATTGGTTTAGTCCTCTAGTCTGTGAAGTTTTCCTAAGTACAGGTGTCAAAAGTTTTTCAAAAAATTGTCACAGCCCGCTTCAAAAATCCTTACCCTAGGTCTTGTCCTTGAAAAATGTCGAATTCATGCAAAAGTCCTCATGATTAGCCCTTATTCTTCTATTTCGTTGTTACATTTTTAAGTCACTTAAGTTGATTAAATCATGCACGTGTTAAATGTTTTATGTTTTCTGAATAAGAAAAGGTCATAGCATGTCTCATATATTATTCGGCGATTCAGCGAACAAGTCAATCTTATGCTAAGCGTCATTTTAGTCACGTGGTCTCTAAGTCTCCTGGTTAACACCTCAACCATTCAGCGAACTACAGAATATGTTAAAAATGCTAAGTGATTGTCTTTGTTCACGTAGTCTCCAAATATCCAGTGGTTATTAGAAAACATCTGGCAATACGGCATATGCATTATCTCCAATTCACATATTCCTTGGCGGTTCATTGCTTACACTTAGTGACTTGGTGACAAGGGTTATCTCTCATTCTCTAAATCTAGCGGTTAAGGGAAAAATAACCTAGCAACTTTGGTGAATACCGTTGATCATTGTCAGGATCGACGGTTGTGGTTTAATCTCAGATATTATAGGGTCCTACATGTTTCATTTGGTGAATGAGCAACTGTGTAAAGACTTCTAAGTTTGGCAGCCCCGATAGTTTGGTATGAAGAATTTGATGAAATAGGTTGTTTCAAGTGTTCGCTTGTTCTCGGAATAAATTAGTAAGAAGCTAAATGATTTAGCAATTCCATGAATCATGTGGTCGTGGGTTCTCTAAAAGGAAGAGGTAAACAGAATAATCATTTAGTGAATGCGAGAATAAAAGGATTGGCTAAGTTTTGAGTCTTCAGTCGCTTAATCGCGGATTGAAATACTCAGTGTTTAATATGATTTGGTGATTTAGCGAACCCTTTGTTCGCTAAATCTCATAATCAAATGACCAAGGATAAAATATTTCAGTGAACTGGCGATAGCTATAGATCATCGACAAGATCAATGGTTCATTCAGAATCTTAGAATAAAGATGATGGTAAAGTAAAGATTGAGCGATTTAGAGAGTAAAGGCTTCGCCAATTCTCCAAGTAATTTAGCGATTAAGTGATCCATTAAGCGAATGTGCGAACCCTTTGTTCATTGAATCTCCAAAAGATTTAATAGTTAGTCACGACATTAAGAGAATGCGAGATGGCTTTGTTCGCTGGTTCACCAAATAATAACTGCAGTCAAGTGCTCGAAGGGTGTCACTGTGTTTGCTAATTCCTAAAAAGTATCATGAGTTAAGGATTGCATTTCAAGAACCTGCAAAGGCTTTGGTCACTAGTTCTCTAAATATATGCTAGGGTTAACATTGCATTCAGTGATCATGAGAAGCTTTCAGTTACAGATTCGCTAAATGGGCCCAGTTGGAAAAGGTAATAAAAGAAAAGAAAAGGGACCATTGCCCACATGGATAAAGTACAGTATCAAGTTGGAAAGTAAACTAATGAGCCATCCAACTAGTTTCAAAGGAAGATTGCATGATGTAAATAGGTTTAAAGTGTAGGATCTTAATCATTTGCCTCTTTGCCTTATTTTTGAGTTTTTAAAAATCTATTTGTCAACATCTATATATCGGCTAGCTCCATTTTGAAAACTGGTGACATGCAAAATTGAATGCAAGAGAAATTAAGGAGATTTGCAATGATTGTGGTAGTTGTACACACTTGATCTGTGTTGATAAATAAGTTAAGCTCATTGTTTCTTGTGTCCAAAATCATTCGAAGAGAATTATGTCATTCTGAAGTGATTTTTGAGCACCAAGTGAATCCAGCAAAGATTGACGATATTTCTGTAGCAAAGATGAGTCAACCTGAGAGAAGCGCAACATCTTCCAGCAATGAAGCAAAGGCTAAAAGTGGTGAAGACAAGGGCAAGCCTAATTATTTAGATGAGTTTTTGAAATTGCTACCCAGTTCCAGTCAAAACAAAAGAGCTCCTGATGATGTTTTCGAAGATGTTCTAGGGTTTTGCAGAGATCCTATAACACCAGATACCACAGGTTATACTATCTTCAATTTCTTTTATAAAAATAGAGATAGTCATATCCCTATATGTAATGGTTGGGCTTTGGGGTTAAGGAAATTAGTAGTTCCTGATGTATTCCTAGATGCGGATTTAATTATTGCTCTAGCTAGGCATTAAGACCCTATTTCTAAGACTATTAGGAAAGAGGACCAGTCAGCTTTGGTTACTCTTGATAGGGGTTCATTCATGAAGGATTTTAATGTTTATACATCCACTTCTACTGAAATCGACCCGAGGAAAGAAAATGAGAGGTAAAAGAAGAACATAGGGATAGTGAAGGACCAAATAACTAAGCATATCCCAAAATAGGATAAGTATATAGCTCCCCTCCCTACTCACATCAATGCCCCTTACCAATTTAAATCCCTTCAACATTACATGAAGCAAACTTGTTATGGATTGTGTAGGGTTTTGGGAATTAATGGGGATGCAGAGTTTTTACCACCTGACCTTTTGATGATTATCCTGGACATCCAGAATTATTTGGTTAATACTGATTATGATTCTATCTAGTATATCATTGATAGAATGCATGAGGGTTTGATTTCTATCAAGGATAGTAAGAGCCCAATTAAGTTCATGCATTATTCTTTGCTAATGCATTTAATTTTGTTCTTCAATATTAATAGTTTTGATTCGAACATGCTAAAGCCAAGGTTCAACTTTGAAGGCTAGTATAATCCGGTGCAATTATGGGTGAGGAAGTGGAATTCTACTTCCAATGTAGGGAATTTTTGTATCTTTTAGAATTTCATTTTTTATCCTCTTATAAGGATGTTAGGTGTCAATACTACAAGGATATCCCCAAGGGTCCTTAGGCTCCTACGACCAGTGCAGTTTGTGAACAAATGGGAGGAGATCACAACTGGGGTGATTTTTACTTGCGGGAGAATGCTACAATTTTGAGAGTCTACAGTTGCCCCCAACCCCCTCATCTGTTACCAAAATTTGTGCCTCCAAGGGTTGCTTGTTTGGAATTTGTGTGGCCATTGATGTGGATAGATAGAGAACTTCTAGCCCCTCACAAGAAGGGTACATTCACACCTAGGCAATTCAAGATAGGTGACTTCTTGGTAGGAAAGAGGGCATTTCCTCAAATTAATGCATGGTTAAATCAGTTCAAAATGGCTACTGGTGCTTGTAGACATGTAGATCCTGAGGGCTTTGTCAAAACTACCAGGATGCTCTACATCCCAAACATTGGTGTGAACAAAGAACATGAAGGCTTCAACGAGGAAGATGTAGTCAGAAACATCATTGATGATGATGAGGTCAAAAGGAGATTGAACAAGTACTTTGATTTGATAGACTTGTCAAAACAAGTGATGGCAGCCCAGCTTCCTTTTGAGGGTTTCTTCCTTGACCTTCCCTATTTAGAAAGAATTGACAAGATGATAGAGATGAATGACACTCTATCAAATGAGTTGGAGATGTTGATTGACCAGAGTCAACCAAAGAAAAAGAAAGAATATTCATCTTCCAATCAAGAGGAGTTTTCTGATGAGTCATAGCAAGGGGACAACCCGCCACAAATGGAGGATGTACAAAGTGTTAGGCCTGTTGAAGACCAACTAGAAATAGGGAATACTCTAGAGCCACCCTTGAAGAAATAGAGGCTTGAGGTAGGAGAGCCTTCAAGGCAAGAAAAACAAAAGAGAACAATTGATAGGGCATCTGCTCTAGTGCCAAGTGATAAGGTTTACCATCACCAATTGAGAAAAGCAATAAGAGAAGGAAAGAAGTTGGTCACTGATGAAGTAGATAAGGAACAGTCCCTGTGGTCAGAAAGGGATATCAGAGAGGTCTATCAGGAGGAATTCTTGAGTGATGACCAGTTTATTAAAACTAATGAATTCAAGAGTTTTCTTATTTGGAATAAGCAACAAGAAGTGAGGAAACTTCTACCTGAAGGTATGGAGCCAAGTGAAGAGACATTGAGAGCCTTAAATTCTTATGATCCTAGCCTTGATCCCATAACTATAGATGAAGCTAGACAACTGGTCAAGTCAAGTGGAATGCTATTGACTCCACGATGGGATCTGACTTCTGCTTTCATCATAGATCAAATAAGAAAGCAACCGCAGGGCAGCCTGTCATATGAGGTTCACATTGGTGATATGATAAGAGGAAGTGGCTATGACCCTAAGTCTCAAGCTATTGCAATGTGGTCCATGGCCCCTAGGACTCAAAAGCCATCCCTATTGAGTATAGAGGATAAAATGGAAGGGAATCAGATTATTTGGACTGTGTAAAATACAACTGACCTTGAAGTTTCCAAGGCAGTAACTCATTGGGCTAACCTGAATGAGGCAAAAATAGTTCACTTATCTGAAAGGTACTCAAAGTTGTTTAAAAGTGCAAACCTGGTGGCCAAGGATAGAGATTTAAAATTGATGAAGATCAAGCAGCTAGAAGATGAATTGGCAGAGATAAAAGATAAGCTTGAAGAAGCTTGGAAGGTAGTTGTTGTTCCCCCTGTGTAGATTGAGGTCCCAATTCAAATTGATGAAGAAGTACCTAAGGGACCTACTAAAGATTTGGATAAGATAAGGATAGAGGCATCTTTGGACACTATGTCAAAGATTGTGCAATACAGGTGAGATAAGATAATAGAGAAAATGGATACAGTTTATCAATCAGTCAGCAAATTACACCAGACCAATAGAAAGCTAAATGAATCATTGGCTACTTTGGAGCCACTTCATAGTGTTTGGTTTGGAAGAACTTTGTTGTTTGATAAACTTGATAGACTACAGGAGCATAAGCCTAAGCTCCCTAGAGTAGTTACAAAAGTTTTTGAGAAGATTGGCTTAATGAATGTTGTTTCAAATTTTTTTAAAGGTAAGTCCAACCAAGTGAGGGTTAAGTTGTTTATGTTTGATAAACATTATAGCAAGTATCTACCTCTGGTATGTGATGACAATGGAAACCTGATCAAGTTGGAGGAATGGAAACTATCAATGGATCAGTCAGTGATTACATGAGATGCTTTCCTTAATAATGACAATACTTTGGATTTTGAGAGGTGTAATAGCATCATTGACAATCTTTTTAAAATTGAAAATGATTGCATATGCTTTGTGGAAAAAGCAAAAAATATAACTGAATCCATGTGGGACAAGCAAGCCAGCTTGTTACAAGAATTGCAGACTTACAACTGGCCATCGGATGATGAAGTAGCGGCTTGGGAGAAGCTAACAATAAAGAAGAAAAAGAGGCCAGTTGTCCAACTTATAGAGGAAGAGGAAGAATAGAGCTGCAGATGGCACTTGATCCAAAAATTGAGGGAGAGCAATTTTCACACAAAGGATGATGTAATTTAGCTGGAATGGTGGTCATCATTCATGCAACGAATTCAGCAACTGCTCTGAAATATCTTTAGACAAAGATGCCACCTGTGGAATTTTTGAGAAAAGATTTTTGTAATGTGTTGTTACAATATGTTTGTCGGTTTGTAATCTTGTCTCTAGTATAGGATCTTTTGTAGCCATCCCAAGCTTGTTGCATCGTTTCAAGGATTCCAAGATGGCTATGTTATATATAGTAATTTTTTACTCTTTTGAGAGGAGGTTGAGAATATACTGTAGAGGGAGGCTTGGCTCTATTGTTGAAATCTTAAAATATTTTGTCAGATTTTGAAATGTATTGATGCAGTGAAATTTTACTGGAATATAATAGAATTCCCTTGCATGATTTCAGTTGTCTTCTTGTTTGAGTTCTGTGGCTTTTGTGTATTGAATCTGTAAGGTAGTTTTGATATACCATTTACAAGGTATCTGTGATTTTAATCTCTAGCTCCTTTCAAGGAAAGGGTAATGTCTTTAGGTTAATTTTTGAGAGCTTAGGAATTTGGAAAGAATTTGATGATCAAATGTGTTTAAGAGAGGATGAATTGTAAGGCATTTCATCTAGGATTTATTTGTGTTTCATTTAGAAGATTTCTATAAATGTATGTTTCACTATTTGACTCTATACCCAAGGATAAGGCATTGGTCTATCCTCGATTTGCAGGGATCTCATCATCAACAAAACTTAAATGATTATTTACTTTCATGTATGTTTGAACAACTGGGAAGATAATGTTTGTATCAAGGATATAAACTAATGTTGTGATCCTTTCAAGAAGTAGATCTAACATGGATTAACCTGCCCGAGTTCAAAGCTCAAAAAGAAGGAGTTTATCCTTATCACACTTGTCATTTTTCTGCAATGAGTGTTTACTTCTGTTAATATCATGGATTGGCTTTCTAAGCTCTGCATCAGTTGCAGCAAGAGGCATTAGTAAATCATTGCTAGAACCTTTGATCCACTATAGGATTTCATTGTGAAGCAGTGAGTCTGAAGATAGGTACACCCACCTGGCTCTGTGGAGCCCGAAGTAGAAGAAGGACTTGGTCCTTATCAATTAGCCTTTTCCCCGTAAGAATCTAGAATTGGGAACTTGAGAGTCAAGCTTAATAGCTATATTGGAAATTCTACATGATAAAGAGCTAAAAAATTGGTGAATCTGCTGGGGAGTCTTCTAAACAGTGTGCAATAGGTTAGTGCAAATCCTATCTATTGTGCATTTGTAGACCAGTATAGAATATTTTCATTCCCACGTAAAAGTGGGTGGTGACTCTAAACTCTGTGCTACCAGTTGCTAATTGTTGTAAAATTTGCTAAAATTGTCATGCTATACCATGAGTCGACCAAGATACACCAGGTCTTATTATAAGGATCACCTGGAAGATAATATGGGTGATGAGCTCCATACACCAAGTAGGAAACAATGGTCTAGAAGAGGTCAGCATACTTCTAGTTCCCAAGGCCCTTCTCGAGAAAGATCTCATGTCCCACTTCCTCATGAATCTTCATCCTCTTCTGATGATCCCGAACATGTCAAGAGGGTTACACCAAGTGTGCACATGCAGAAGGAAGTAATCACAGAGGTCACAGAAGTAGGTTATTTCCTTGCGAGAGAAACTCTGGAACAACCAGAAGAAACCTCTGCTACTGAGACCACCTCCTATGATTCTAAGTTGAGAGAAGAGGTGATTTCTTTAAGAAAAAAGGAGAGTGAACAACTGGCTGAGATTGCCAATAGGTTGAAAGCAAGGGAACAACAAATCTGTGATTTGCTCATAGAGAGGCAGGAACTTCTCAAAAGAACCAAGAAAAATGAGACCCAAGTTAGTGATTTAAACCAAGATGTTCAAGGTTTAAATAAGGACTTATTTGGTGACATGGAAGATTTGAGAAAATAGGCTCAGGATACTAAACCTAAGCAAGGTGAATTTGAGGGAACAGGCCATGTCTTAAGGCAATTGAATCCCCCTGAAATCCAGAGAAACAAGGAGATTATAACTGCTCCCAAAGAAATCCCTGATAAGGGAAAACAAAAATTGGTGGGTATAAATATTAATGAGCTCAAGAAAATTGTGGTTCCTCCTAATGTACATTCTCAAACAAGTATAGACTTGGAGAAGGCTAGGAAAGCAAAGGAAGAATTGGCTATTCAACTAGAGAAACTTGAGTTGGAGGCTGCTACTAATGAAATGAAGAGGAAGATTGCCTTCCTACATGCTAACATGAACACATCTACTAGTACCTCTATCCCTATCACCATAGGAACAACTCCATTTAGTCAGCCCAATACTTCACTTCCAAATGCTCAAGCCTTTCACCCTAGACAAACTTTATCTCGACCAGTTCCTAATCAAGTTCCCATTATAGCTAGTGGTACAGTGGGAACTATACCCTGTCAAAATGTTGCAACTACCCCTCTGAATCAATCAAATATCCAAAGAAGACCAGTTCATTTGGATAGATATAGGCCTCTATTTTTTGATGGTATTCCTAGCCAACCTAATGCTATCCCCAATGAAATCAGAAAGAAGATCCCATTATTTATTGGGAATAATGTTATTACCTGTGAAGAGCATCTAAAGTTTTTTATAGATAAGGTAAATGATTATGAGATTGAACATGAAGATGTCATAATGAAGCTCTTTGTTCAATCATTGATTAAGGATTCCAAGGATTGGTATAGGGGGTTACCTGAGAATAGTATTGCATCTTGGGAAGAATTTGTTAGATGTTTTAAAGAGCAATATGTAGAACATGTGAACTCTAGCTATATGCTCAATGAGTTCAATAATATCAAGAAACATTACAATGAGAGCATGTCAGAGTTTAATAGATGATTCCAAAAGGCTATGTATAAACTGTTCCAAGTATTGAGGCTAGATGATGCAGTCTGCATGACAACTTATTTCAATTCTATGGATGGTAAGATGTCTTACCTTTTGAGAGACAAGAATCCCCATACCCTTAGAGATGCTTTTAAGTTGGCCATAAACATTGAGAGTAACCGAAAGGCATCTGGCCAAATGTACAAAAGGGATGAAGGTAGACTATGGAAAGAAACCAGGCCACAACCTGCAAGGCCATCCAAAGAGGAGGATAGAATAGACAAAGGACCTGGTAACACTAAAGATTTCCCAGCAAGGTTTGATAAAGGTGGTAGAAATTTTCAAGATGCAAGGCCACCTTATCAAAGGTAGGACAAGGCCCCTAACTTAAGAGATATGCCGTACAAAACAAACTGGAAAGATGGGAGGCATGTTCCTGATAATAATGAACCCCAAAAGGGAAGGGATACACCAGATCCTTTGAAAAAGAATATAGCACATAATGTGGAGAATACTCCTTGATGTGTGGCCAGTAATATGCCCCACTCACCATTCCAGTGTGTTGTTTCCTAGGCCTTGGGAGAAGAGGCTAGTGATTCATATGCAGGAGATTATGAAGGATCTGAAAAGCCTACTATTAACATGTTTACTACTGAACTAATGGAGGATCTTGAGTCCTCAGATGATGAATTTATTTGCCCTGATGTTGATCATAAGAGGAAGTTTTTCTCTAACTATAAACAACAAATATTTACTCAATCTGATTAGGAAGAGTTTGATAATGATGACTATAAGACTCACATAGTAGAATTTGGGTCAGATGAAAGACAATGGAGAAAGCCCAGTGAAGAAGAAATCAAGAGTTTAACTATGGCTACTATTACACAAGAAAAATCCTCATACAATTTGAGGAACAGAAAGGTGGATAATGAGCAGGGAGTTCCTAGATCAGTGTTTTTTAAAAGTAATCCTCAGGATAAGGACTCCCCAAAGCCCAATATTGTAAATAGTAAGGATGAAGGATTTGAAGCTGAAAAGAAAGGGAAATAAGAAGTTATTGCTGATAAGGTGAAAAAGAAATTTGGTAGGACAAAGGATCACCTTGATTTTTGTACTGACTCCCCTACTTTTGATATGAGACATGCCTTGTCCCAAATGAAGGTTTCCATCCCTTTGCTTGAAATGTTGAAAATAGAAGAGCACAAAGCAGCAGCCCTGGCTCTCATAAGTGAGCAGAGAACTACTCCTATTTTACAAGAGGAAGGGAAATCCCTGGACAAGCCAATGGCAATTAATGACATCTCTTATGTATGTGTTGGGACTATTGTGACACAAGAACCCTCTTCTATCAATCCTTTCTATGTTACTTTTCTTGTAAATAATTTTTTGCTAAAAAATTGTATGATTGATTCTAGTGCCGCTACAACTGTAATGCCTTATCAAGTGATGAAGGAGTTGGGGTTGCAAGTTGATACATCTAGTGGAAGGTGTTATGCCATGGAAAATAGGGCAGTACCTATTATAGGGAGCCTGATTGGAATTGAAGTGAAAATTTTTGCATTCCCAGAAGCCACATATAAAATGGATGTGGTTGTTGTTGATACAAAACCTCACTATGGCATGTTATTATCAAGACAATGGGCTACAGCAATGGGTGGAAAGTTGCAACTAGATTTATCATATGCTACCATCCCAATAAATGGAACTGAGGTAAAGTTGTACAGGGAGCCCCGTTCTTCAGTCATGATTGAAGTGGTTGCTCCGGAGGATCTAAATTATTTTGTAGATATTGACATGAGCAATTTTGTGATTGAAGAAATAGTACCTTATTTTAAAAACATAGATCCAATTGTGGATGAGTTAATTTTGTAGCAAGATGGGCTTTGGAAAATGTTCTTTGATGGTGGATGCTCCAAGGAAGGATTAGGAGCTGGTGTGGTATTCATTTCCCCATCAGGTATTACATTTAAATACTCTTTCTTGTTAACTTTTGAGTGTAAAAATAACACTGTCGAGTATGAGGCTCTGATACTGGGGTTAGATTTGAACATAAAACATGGTATTAAATCTTTAAAAGTTCATGGTGATTCCTAGTTGATTATAGCCCAAGTGAGATCTCAGTATGCTTCTAAAGATGAAAAGTTGAAACTGTATAAACATGTTGTTTGGGATAGACTAGAGTTTTTTGATGCTTTCAATCTACTTTGGGTAGAACGATCCAATAATATCATGGAAAATTTTCTTGAAAATGTTTCCCTTAAAAGTGAAGATATAACCCTCACTGGTGTGTCTATGTTAGAGGTCAAATCTAGGCCTGCAGTGCCTGATAATGTATATAATTAGCAAGTTTTTGAGGATGACTTAGATATCCTTAGGTTCCTTCAAGGCCTTGATCAATATGATGGTTAGAAAATAGATCTCAATGAGATACAATAGTGTGTTGAGGGAAAATAATGCATCATGGGGAATGAGATAGTGCAATTGCCATCCAACCACATACCTAAAGGGTTAGTAGAATTGGAAGGAATGTTCAAAATAAATAATGGTTTTTTGTCTCAGAAGTCTAACACTAAAATGGAGGACTTAGAGGAAATAAAGTTGGGTTCAAAAAACTCCCCACAAATGGTATACATTGGCAAGAAACTGAGCAAAGAGATCAGAGGAAATTTGATAAGACTTTTGAAAAAGTACAAGCATGTATTTGCTTGGTCCTATGATGACCTCAAAGCTTATAGGGCTGACCTGTTTCAAGATGAAATTCCTCTAAAAGAGGAAACCAGGCCTTTTAGATAGAAGCAGAGACCCATTAACCCTTTATTGGCTACCAAGATGCAAGTTGAGTTGACAAAACTAAGAGATGCTGGTATTATTGAACCAATTAGGCACTCAACTTGGGTTTCAAATCTTGTGCCACTAAGGAAAAAGAACAGTGATATTAGGCTCTGTGTTGATTTCAGGAACCTGAATGTGGCTTCACTTAACGATAACTATGGATTGCCAAATATGGAGGCTATGCTGTATAGGGTGATTGGATGTGAACTCTTGTCAATGATGGATGGTTTCTCCGGGTATAATCAAGTGCTGGTCAAAGAATCAAAACAATTTAAGACAACCTTTACAACCCCATGGGGAACATATGTATATGTTCGCATGCCTTTTGGTCTAAAAAATGCTAGAGCAACATTTTAGAGAGCCATGGATGTTGCATTTGAGGAGTTGATAAATGTTTTAATGGTTGTTTATCAAGATGATCTCATTGCTTATTCCAAGAAAGCTAAGGATCATTGTTCCCATTTGGAGAAGGTCATTCTTAAGGCCTTAGAATTTGGTGTGTCCTTGAATCCCAAAAAGTGTCAGTTTGTTGTGACAGAGGGGAAGTTACTTGGACACATAGTGTCAAAAGAAGGAGTTAGGATTGATCCTGAAAGAGTAGAAGCAATTAAAAAGGTCCCTCCACCAAAGAACATAAAAGTGTGCAGTCATTCTTGGGACAGATTAATTTTGTAGGAAGATTTATTGCTAACTTTGCAGAATTGGTCAAGCCCATAGTGAAGTTCCTACAGAAGGATGTGAAGTTTGATTGGAACCTTGAAGCTCACCAAGCTTTTGTAAAAATCAAACAAGCAATTTAGGAGGCCCCGGTTTTGGTATCACCTGATTACTTGAAACCATTTTCTCTATTTTCTTTTGCATCTTTTCACACTATTGTAGCTATCATTTTGCAAAAGGATCAAGAAGGGTATGAGCATCCTATAGCCTTTTTCAGCAAGTCATTACAGTCTGCTAAATTAAATTATGAACTAATGGAAAAGAAAGCCTACGTACTTGTGAAGGCAGTCAAAGCTTTCAGACCATATCTAGTCTACGCAAAGGTTAGTGCTTATGTGCCTCATGCTGCAGTAAACGATATCTTAACATAGAGTGAAGTCATAGGAAAGAGGTGCAAATGGATAAACAGGATTCAAGAGTTTGACCTAGAAATTCATATTACCAAATTGGTGAGAGGATTGGGACTTGCTAAGTTAATGACTGAGGAAAATATGGACCTTGTTCAGGTAAATAATGTTGCTACTAACATTGATATGATTACTAGTACTGAAATGCAACCCTAGTACAAGGATGTTATTTATTTTATTAAAAATGCTAAATGTCCACCTGACTTGAATGATAATCAAAGAAGGAGTCTAAGATTGCAAGCTTAGAGATATGTGTTGATCCAGGGTGATTTGTACTGGAAGGATAATGATGGTATTTTACTCTTTTATCTGGATAAGCACCAATCAAAGAAAATGTTGAAGAAAATGCACTCTGGAATGTGTGGAGGACATCATTCTACTCGATCAACAGCTCATAAAATCTTAAGAGTAGGATACTATTGGCCTGTGTTGTTCAAAGACACTCATTCTTATGTGAGGAAATGTGAACCTTGTCAAAGGTTCTCTAAAAAAATTGAAGTTCTCAGGTGCATTATTATTGAACCCTGTTGTTGCAGAAGCTCCTTTTGCAATGTGGGGTATGGATTTTATTGGAGAGTTCTCTGAGAAGTTTAGTGGGGGACATAGTCACATTTTGGTGGCTACTGATTATTTTACCAAATGGATTGAAGCCATTCCAACAAAAAGGGCCACTAGTGCTATTATGATTGAGTTTCTGATGAATAACATAATCACCAGATTTGGTGTCCCTATTAAATTGGTTGTTGACAATGTTATGAGCTTCAGGTCCTAGGAGATCATTGATTTTTTCTCAGAAATGGGCATAGTATTGTCTTATTCCTCCCCTTATCATCCACAGGCCAATGGACAAGCTGAATCCAGCAACAAGAGTATTTTACAGATTCTGAAGAAAACCCTGGACAAGAATAAAAGAAGCTGGCATGTAAAATTAAAGTTAGCAATATGGGCTGATAGAATTTCTAAGAAGAGGGCTACTGATAAGTCCCCTTTTGAGATGGTATATGGTGCAAAATCAAGGTTGCCAGTAAATAAACTCCTTCCAATCTATAAGTTTATGCAAGAAGAGGACATGGAAATCAGTGATCCACTGCAGGATAGAATGGTTTAGCTGATTAAATTAGATGAGATTAGGAGGGAGGGACAAAAGGAAAATATGAAGTTGCAGCAGAAGATGAAATATCTTTTCTATAAGAGAGCAACTATGAGAAAATTCCGGCCTAGTGATATGGTTCTCCAATGGAATGTCAGGGCTGAAGATAAAGGGAAACAGAAAAAATTTGAGTCTTTGAGGATGGGACCTTATATTTTTCATCAGACCCATGGTAAGGACTCATATTTCTTGCAAAACTTGGATGGTGAAGAGTAGGAATTGTCAGTGCATGGACAATTCCTGAAAATTTTCTTCAGTTAATTCTTTTTCCATGCACAGTAGGTTTGTATATATGTATAGGTGTGTTTGTTTCTATTGTGTGTTTGTTTCTTGTTTTAGGTTAAGGTTTTGTGGTCTGCCTCCTAGAGATTCATAAGTTCTTGCAATGATTTTTCAATCAAGCATCCTCAGATAGAGCCACTGTTGGGTATATTCTTGATTTTTTGAGGTTTTTGTCCAAACATTGGTTTAGTCCTCTGGTCTGTGAAGTTTTCCTAAGTACAAGTGTTGGAATTTTTTCAAAAAATTGTCATAACCCACTTCAAAAATACTTACCCTAGGTCTTGTCCTTGAAAAATGTTAAATTCATGCAAAATTCCTCATGATTAGCCCTTATTCTTTTATTTCATTGTTACCTTTTTAAGTCACTTAAGCTGATTAAATCATGCACGTGTTAAATTTTTTGTGTTCGCTGAATCAAAAAAGGTCATAACATGTCTCATATATTATTCGGTGATTTAGCGAACAAGTCAATCTTATGCTAAGTGTCATTTTAGTCACGTGGTCTCTAAGTCTCTCGGTTAACACCTCAACCATTCAGCGAACTGGATAATATGTTAAAAATGCTAAGTGATTATCTTTGTTCGCATAGTCTCCAAATATCCAGTGGTTATCAGAAAGCATCTGGCGATTTGGTGAATGCATTATCTCCAATTCACGTATTCCTTGGCAGTTCATTGCTTACACTCAGCGCCTTGGTGACAACGGTTATCTCTCATTTTCTGAATCTAGCGGTTAAGGGTAAAATAACCTAGCGACTTGGAAAATACTGTTGATCATTGTCAGGATCAACGGTTGTGGTTTAATCTTAGATATTATTGGGTCCTACATGTTTCATTTGGTGAATGAGTGACTGTGTAAAGACTTCTAAGTTTGGTGGAATGGGTTGTTTCAAGTGTTCACTTGTTCTTGGAATAAATTAGTAAGAAGCTAAATGATTTAGCGATTTAGCAAATCATGTGGTCGTGGGTTCTCTAAAAGGAAAAGGTAAAAGGAATAATCATTTGGAGAATGTGTGAATAAAAGGATTGGCTAAGTTTTGAGTCTTTAGTCACTTAATCATGGATTGAAATACTCAGTGTTTAATATGATCTGGTGATTCAACGAAACCTTTGTTCACTGAATCTCATAATCAAATGACCAAGGATAAACTATTTCAGTGAATTGGCGATAGCCGTAGATCATCAACAAGATCAACGGTTCATTCAGAATCTTAGAATAAAGATGATGGTAAAGTAAAGATTCAGCAATTTATAGAGTAAAGGCTTCGCCAGTTCTCCAAGTAATTTAGTGGTTAAGTGATCCATTAAGTGAATGTGAAAACCCTTTGTTCACTGAATCTCCAAAAGATTTAATAGTTAGCTGCGACATTACGAGAATGCAAGATGGCTTTGTTCGATGGTTCACCAAATAATAACTGTAGTCAAGTGCTCAAAGGGTGTCACTGTGTTTGCTAATTCATGAAAAGTATCATGAGTTAAGGATTGCATTTCAAGAACCCATGAAGGCTTTGGTCACTAGTTCTCTGAATCTATGCTAGGGTTAACATTGCATGCAATGATCATGAGAAGCTTTCAGTTGCGGATTCGTCAAATGGGCCCAGTTGGAAAAGGTAATAAAAGAAAAGAAAAGGGACCATTGCCTGCCTGGATAAAGTAGAGTATCAAGGTAGAAAGTAAACTAATGAGCCATCCAATCAGTTTCAAAGGAAGATTGCATGACGTAAACAGGTTTAAAGTGTAGGATCTTAATCATTTGTCTCTTTGCCTTGTTTTCAATTTTTTAAAAATCTATCTGTCAACATCTGTACATCGGCTAGCTCCATTTTGAAAACTGGTGACATGTGAAATTGAATGCGGGAGCAATTAAGGAGATTTGTAATGATTGTGGTTGCTGTACACACTTGATCTGCATTGATAAATAAGTTAAGCTCATTGTTTCCTATGTCCAAAATCATTCGAAGAGAATTGTGTCATTCTGAAGTGATTTTTGAGTGCCAAGTGAATCCAGCAGAGATTGAAGATAATTATGTAGCAAAGATGAGTCAACCTGAGAGAAGCGCAACATCTTCCAATGGTGAAGCAAAGGCTAAAAGTCATGAAGACAAGGGCAAGCCTAATTATTTAGATGAGTTTTTGAAATTACTACCTAGTTCCAGTCAAAATAAATCAGTTCCTGATGATGTTTTCAAAGATGTTCTAGGGTTTTGTAGAGATCCTATCACACCAGATACCATAGGTTATACTATCTTCAATTTCTTTTATAAAAATAGAGATAGTCATATCCCTGTATGTAATGGTTGGGCTTTTGGGTTAGGGAAATTAGTAGTGCCTAATGTATTCCTGGATGCGGATTTAATTGTTTCTCTAGCTAGGCATTACGACCCTATTTCTAAGACTATTAGGAAAGAGGACCAGTCAGCTTTGGTTACTCTTGATAGGGGTTCGTTCATGAAGGCTTTTAATGTTTATACATCCACTTCTATTGAAATTGACCTTAGCAAAGAAAAGGAGAGGTACAAGAAGAACATAGGGATAGTGAAGGACCAAATAACTAAGCATATACCAAAATAGGATAAGTATATAGCTCCCCTCCCTACTCACATGAATGCCCCTTACCAATTTAAATCCCTTCAGCATTACATGAAGCAAAATTGTTATGGATTGTGTAGGGTTTTGGGAATTGATGGGGATGCAGAGTTTTTACTAGCTGACCTTTTGATGATTATCCTGGACATCTAGAATTCTTTGGTTAATACTAATTATGATTACATCCAGTATATCATTGATAAAATGCATGAGGGTTTTATTTCTGACAAGGATAGTAAGAGACCAATTAAGTTCATGCATTATTCTTTGCTAATGCATTTAATTTTGTTCTTCAATATTAATAGTTTTGATTCGAACATGTTGAAGCGAAGGTTCAACTTTGAAGGCCAGTATAATCCGATGCAATTATGGGTGAGGAAGTGGAATTCTACTTCCAATGAGGGGAATTTTTGTATCTTTTAGAATTTCATTTTTTATCCTCTTATAAGGATGTTAGGTGTCAATACTACAAGGATATCCCCAAGGGTCCTTAGGCTCCTATGACCAGTGTAGTTTGTGAACAAATGGGAGGGAGATCACAATTGGGGTGATTTTTACTTCGGGGAGAATGCTACAGTTTTGAGAGTCTACAGTTGCCCCCAACCCCCTCATCTGTTACCAAAATTTGTGCCTCCAAGGGTTGATTATTTGGAATTTGTGTGGCAATTGATGTGGACAGGCAGAGAACTTCTAGCCCCTCACAGGAAGGGTACATTCACACCTAGGAAATTCAAGATAGGTGACTTCCTGGTAGGAAAGAGGGCATTTCCTCAAATTACTGCATGGTTAAATCAATTCAAAATGGCTACTGGTGCTTGTACACATGTAGATCTTGAGGGCTTTATAGAAACTGCTAGGATGCTCTACATCCCAAACATTGGTGTGAACAAAGAACATGAAGGCTTGGACGAGGAAGATGTAGTCAGAAACATCATTGATGATGATGAGGTCAAAAGGAGATGGAATAGGTAGTTTGATTTGATAGACTTGCCAAAATAAGTGATGGTAGCCTAGCTTCCTTTTGAGGGTTTCTTCCCTGACCTTCCCTATTTAGAAAGAATTGACAAAATGATAGAGATGCATGACACTCTATCAAATTAGTTGGAGAATTTGATTGACCAGAGTCAACCAAAGAAAAAGAAAGAATATTCATCTTCCGATCAAGAGGATTTTTCTGATGAGTCACAGGAAGGGGACATCCCATCACAAATGGAGGATTCACAAAGTGTTAGGCATGTTGAAGACCAACCAAAAATAGGGGATACTCCAGACCAACAAAAGAGAACAATTGATAGAGCATCTGCTCTAGTGCCAGGTGATAGGGTTTACCATCACCAATTGAGAAAAGCAATAAGAGAAGGAAAGAAGGTGGCCACTGATGAAGTAGATAAGGAACAATCCCTGTGGTTAGAAATGGATATCAGAGAGGTCTATCAGGAGGAATTTTTTAGTGATGACAAGTTTATTAAAACTAATGAATTCAAGAGTTTTCTTATTTGGAATAAGCAACAAGAAGTGAGCAAACTTTTGCCTGAAGGTATGGATCCAATTGAAGAGACATTGAGAGCCTTAAATTCTTATGATCCTAGCCTTGATCCCATAACTGCAGATGAAGCTAAACAACTGGTCAAGTCAAGTGGAATGCTATTGAGTCCACGATGGGATCTGACTTCTGCTTTCATCATAGATCAAATAAGAAAGCAACCGCAGGGCAGCTTGTCATATGAGGTTCACATTGGTGATATGATAAGAGGAAGTGGCTATGACCCTAAGTCTCAAGCTATTACAATGTGGTCCATGGCCCCTATGACTCAAAAGGCATCCCTATTGAGTATAGAGGATAAAATGGAAGGGAATCAGATTATTTGGACTGTGCAGAATACAACTGACCTCGAAGTTTCCAAGGCAGTAACTCATTGGGCTAACCTGAATGAGGCAAAAATACTTCAATTATCTAAAAGGTACTGAAAGTTGTTTGAAAGTTCAAACCTAGTGGGCAAGGATAGAGATTTAAAACTAATGAAGATCAAGCAGCTAGAAGATGAATTGGCAGAGATAAAAGTTAAGCTTGAAGAAGCTTCGAAGGTAGTTTTTGTTCCCCCTGTGCAGATTGAGGTCCCAATTCAAATTGATGAAGAAGTACCTGAGGACCTACTGAAGATTTGGATAAGATAAGGATAGAGTCATCTTTGGACACTATGTCAAAGATTGTGCAATACAGGTGAGATAAGATAATAGAGAAAATGGATACAGTTTATCAATCAGTCAGCCAATTACACCAGACCAACAGAAAGATAAATGAATCATTGGCTACTTTGGAGCCACTTCATAGTGTTTGGTCTGGAAGAAGTTTGTTGTTTGATAAACTTGATAGCCTACAGGAGCATAAGCCTGAGATCCCTGGAGTAGTTACAAAAGTTTTTGAGAAGATTGTCTTAATGAATGTTGTTTCAAATTTTTTTAAAGGTAAGTCCAACCAGGTGAGGGTTAAGTTTTTTTATGTTTGATAAACATTATAACAAGTATCTGCCTACGATATGTGATCACAATGGAAACCTGCTCAAGTTGAAGGAATGGAAACTATCAATGGATCAGTTGGTGATTACATGAGATGCTTTCCTTTATAATGACAATACTTTGGATTTTGAGAGGTGTAATAGCATCATTGACAGTCTTTTTAAAATTGAAAATGATTGCATATGCTTTGTGGCATAAGCCAAAAATATAACTGACTCCATGTGGGACAAGCAAGCCAGCTTGTTACAAGAATTGCAGACTTACAACTGGCCATCGGATGATGAAGTAGCGGCTTGGGAGAAGATAACAATAAAGAAGAAAAAGAGGCCAGTTGTCCAACTTATAGAGGAAGAGGAAGAATAGAGCTGTAGATGGCACTTGATCCAGAAATTGAGGGAGAGCAAGTTTCACACAAAGGATGATGTAAGTTAGCTGGAATGGCGGTCATCATTCATGCAGTGAATTTAGTAACTGCTCTGAAATATCTTTAGACAAAGATGCCACCTACGGAATTGTTGAGAAAAGATTTTTGTAATGTGTTGTTACAATCTATTTGTCAGTTTGTAATCTTGTCTCTAGTATAGGATCTTTTGTAGCCATCCCAAGCTTGTTACATCCTTTCAAGGATTCCAAGATGGCTATGTTATATATTGTAAGTTTTTACTCTTTTGAGAGGAGGTTGAGAATATACTGTAGAGGGAGGCTTGGCTCCATTGTTGAAATCTTAAAATATTTTTTCAGATTTTGAAATGTATTGATGCAGTGAAATTTTACTGGAATATAATAGAATTCCCTTGCATGATTTCAGTTATCTTCTTGTTTGAATTTTGTGGCTTTTGTGTATTGAATCTGTAAGGTATTTTTGATATACCATTTACAAGGTATCTGTGATTTTAATCTCTAGTTCCTTTCAAGGAAAGGGTAATGTCTTTAGGTTAATTTCTGAGAGCTTAGGAATTTGGCAAGAATTTGATGATCAAATGTGTTTAAGAGAGGATGAATTGTAAGGCATTTCATCTAGGATTTGTTTTTGTTTCATTTAGAAGATTTCTGTAAATGTATGTTACACTGTTTGACTCTATACCCAAGGATAAGGCACTGGTCTATCCTCAATTTGTAGGGATCTCATCATCAACAAAACTTAAATGATTATTTACTTTTGTGTATGTTTGAATGACTGAGAACACAATGTTTGTATCAAGGATATAAAATAATGTTGTGATCCTTTCATGAAGTATATTTGACATGGGTTAACCTTCCCGAGTTCAAAGCTCGAAAAGAAGGAGTTTATCCTTATCACACTTGTCATTTTTCTACAATGAGTGTTTACTTCTGTTAATATCATGGATTGGCTTTCTAAGCTCTGCATCAGTTGTAGCAAGAGGCATTAGTAAATCATTGCTAGAACCTTTGATCCACTACAGGATTTCATTGTGAAGCAGTGAGTCTGAAGATAGGTACACCCACCTGGGTCTGTGGAGCCCAAAGTAGAAGAAGGACTTGGTCCTTATCAATTATCCTTTTCCCCATAAGAATCCAAAATTGGGAACTTGAGATCAAGCTTAATAGCTATATTGGTGATTCTACATGAAAAAGAGCTAACGGAACCAATGGCATGTTTACAACAATTATCATAAATCACAAGAAAAACTAAAACAATGGCATGTTTATAATTGATTAAGAGTGAGGCCTTCTTTATAATCTCATGAGTTTTTTTACTACGCATGCAACATATTGTGAGTTTGAAGAGAGTTCGTGCCATGTGTGATAGAACCTACTTTATCTAATATAGTGCATTGTTAAACAAATTAAGGGTACAATAGTTATTACTTAGTTTTTTGTGGGCAAAAATGAAGATTTTCTGACAAATAGAAGGTCTTCTTTAGTATTTCATGAATTTTTACCACATATACTATTTCAAGCCTTTGAGTCCTAGAGACAAGTGGAAATAAGAGCTGCTTTGTTGAGTGAGGGCTAATTAGGCCTAGGAGAAGAGCATTTGGGGATGGAAGTATTCACCATTCAAAGGATGGAAGACTGAGATTGAGATGGGGTTAGTAACTCCCAAAAGGGTATTTGAAAAGGTAAGTACTTTTCTAGGTTT
The DNA here is from genome assembly GCA_027943335.1 of Chamaecyparis obtusa. Classification (NCBI taxonomy): domain Eukaryota; kingdom Viridiplantae; phylum Streptophyta; class Pinopsida; order Cupressales; family Cupressaceae; genus Chamaecyparis; species Chamaecyparis obtusa. The sequence goes on along the minus strand of BSBK01001899.1, from coordinate 89,022 downwards.
TTTGGAGACTTTGGGTGTAATTTGCTGAATTTTGTGTGTGTAGGGCTACTAGACATGCCTAGATAGGTTGTAGAAGAAGAATGGTGTAAGTTGAATAGATCAGAGAAAATGGGGTGTTGAAACATGGTGAATAGACCATGATGAGATGATACTTGATGTTAGGATCAGGGTGAAAAGCCTAGTTGAGGTTTTGACATGGTGGAGGCACTAGGTGCATTAGGTGGCCTAGGATGGAGATGGTGCTAGGAGGAATTGCCAAGAAATGAGGAAGTGAACTTGTGTAGCAAGGTTGTGGAAGTGATTAACAAAGTTAGGGAGATCTACTTAATCCTTGAGTTGAGGATAATTCCTTGAGTCAATTCCAAGTTAATTATTGAATCCTTGAGTTGAGTTGGTCTCCTTAAGTTGATAGTAGAGGACTTTGCATTAAGATGTATGAAAAAAAGAAGATGAATAGCAATAACAGATTAAATTCTCTGCAACTCTGGTAATCCACTATCCCTTGGAATAGTGATTATAAAAATGAATCCATATGTGTGTTTGAACATGATATTGGTTGGGTGATGGTATATGAACATTTATTTTTGTTATATTTACACATTCATGAAATCGTTATACTATTTTTGTTGTTAATAAAGTCAAGAAATTTACTAGTGTTGGTGACTGTGACTAGGAAAGGGGTATAGTCAACATTAATGGTCGATCAAAGATCATATGAAACTATGTAAACCACTTTTAGTAATAAAAAATGTAAATTTCATGTATATTACCAGTCTCTACCATAGGGGTATATTTAGAGGGCTCATTGACAATGATCCTTTCAATGGTTACTATGAATATGAATAATTTGATATAGCATAATGCTTGGTTTAATTGAAGTTTGGAATAGGTTGTGCAAGGGTGAAAGTACTTTTGATCATTTTTTTCATGATTGTTCCTATACATAGTCAGGAAATGTAACTGTCTAATGATTATATGTAATGTTGAATGGATTAAATGCTTTATTCTTGGTAGAAGTGAATGGAAAGAATAGTGTTGGTGTTAGGTTTCATTTAGTATTGAATTCAATGGTTTCCAATATGTGTTGAGGAGTTTTATCCTCGTTTAATGTTAATTGTTCCTGCACAATCCACTCATACAACAGTGAAATGCTATGTAGAAGGGATGGTTGATAGTATTCCTTGATGGGAGTGGGATTGTGAAAGACTTTTTATCATTGTATTGTGTATTTCCAATATGTTTGGATGCAAGACAGACTAGGAGAATGAAGGTTCACTCACCGATTACATGATAACCCTATTTGAAAGGGTCACTAGTTGAGGGAACAGTCAAGGTCTAGATGATTGGTCCATTGGAGGACCCTATTTCTTTTTATTAATTTTTATTCAAATTGGATGCATGGATTTCTTGTGAATCATCGACTTCTATGTATCCTACAACTGCATCTGTAAATCAGCATATACTTCTCTAGGGTTGTAAGCCACTTAGGGATCAAAATAGAGAAAATAAATCAAAATAATTCTTTGTCCTATTTCATTTTAACAAAGTCTAAACTATCAATGATACAATAAATTTGATTCCCTAAGCTATCAATACAAATGGCACTAAGCAAGAAACTCACGGGCTATCCATTTGATAACCACAGTCAACATTTCAAAAAAAATTGATATCCTTGAGCACAAGCACCAATAACATCAAATAATGGAGTTAAAGCATGGGCTAGGGCACAACACTAGAAAAATACAGTCATTTCAGTGAGCATCTCAACAATATACAATGGTGTCATTAAACGTGCTAGTAATATCAACAAATGTGGATCCAAACATTTCAAAATAGTGAATCGATATCCTTGAGCACAAGCACCAATAACATCAAATAATAGAAATAAAGCACTGGCTAGGGCATGACACAAGTAGAATGCAGTCATTTTAGAGAGCATTCATGATCAAATAAAATGCAATGCATTTGAAATTTGTGGCCGAATATGATGCTAGAGGCTCAAAAGACATTTCTCATCAAAGATACCAATCAAAGATGAAGAAATCACATACCTTCTCTCATGCTCATCTTTCACTTGCTTGTTCAAATTTCAATACAATACATTTGATGCCCTAAGCCATCAATACAAATGGCACCTAGCTAGAAGTTCATGGGTTGTCCATTTGATAACCATAGTTAACATTTCAAAAAAATTGATATCCTTGAGCACACGTGCCAATAAAATCAAATAATATAGTTAAAGCACAAGCTAGGACACGACACCATTAGAATGCAGTCATTTCATTGAGCATCTCAACAATATACAATGGCATCATTAAACATGTTAGTAATATCAACAAACATGAATCCTAGCATTTCAAAATAGTGAATCGATAACCTTGAGCACAAGCACCAATAACATCAAATAATAGAGATAAAGCACGGGCTAGGGCATGACACTAGTAGAATGCGATCATTTTAGAGAGAATTCATGATCAAATAAAATGCAATGCATTTGAAATTTGCGGTCGAATATGATGCCAGAGGCTTAGAAGACATTGCCCATCAAAGATACCAATCAAAGATGAAGAAATCACATACCTTCTCTCACGCTCAGCTTTCACCTGCTCCTTAAGCTTCCACCCTCTCATTTTCTCCCACTCCTTTTCTCTGCAATCGAAATAAAAATGATTTGGGCTTTCACTTTTTTTTTCATCTATACCCCAAACCTATCAGAATTCTGATGGTTAATTTAAAACCCATTGGAATACCAACACCATCAGGGCCTATAAGAGGAAAAACACCAAATTCATATAAAAAAATTACCTATCAGAAGTTTCTGTCAAAATTTGGCCCCAAAGGTAGTAGTGAATGTATATCTTCTTATGATCATTTCAAGAGCTTTTTAGCTAAAAAAGGTTCTATGAAATAATGTTTGGTACTATGAAACTTTATTTCAAGACCTAAATCCATTTTTCTCATAATATTAGATGGCCCCTGGGGGATGGGTGAAAGATCCATTTTTGGGATGTGTTACCCAAATTTTCCTATGTGTACAAATTTGGCTAAATCTATCCCAAGGTCTCTCTTTTTACCCTGCCAAGCATCCCTAAAATTTTCATGGCTTCATGTTTTGTTCTCTAGCCTCTACAATTTGTTTCATCCCCTAGTCTGTAGGTCTAAAAAATTTATAAAACTAGTCGTTACAGGCAGAATAAACCCTAAAAACCCTTGGTCCTATTCTATTTTTGTGTTACCTTTTGGGCCACTTAATAATCTCATAAACACATGTGCTTAATAATTTTTTTGTCACCCCTCAGAGGTTTTCTCTTTAATATTTCCTAAGTTGCCTACATCCCAGCCTTTAATATTTCCCTAGGCCTAATTCTCGATCATAATTAAATCCAATGGTTATCACATAATCTCATTGGATCTTTTGATCCCATGCGATCATGCGACAACTATTGATATGGTATTGGCATCACAACAACTATTGGTGGGTCCTTCATGCCACATCATGATGACTGCCAGTTTCCTATTGGTTGATGCGCGATAAGTCCTCAGTGGACTAGAAGTGCAAGGTAGGACCCCAGTGGGATAAGATCTATGGTGGTTTCATGTTCACATGGAATCTTCTAATTCCATATGATCATGTGATAGCCATTAGATCTACTTTATTGCTAAGTCTCTAGTGGTGGGTCCTCAAGTGGTGACATGTTCATTTTTTAGTGGCCGACTGGGTGATGATAGGGCTTTTAGTGGGTCTGATGGTCAGAGAATCTATGGGGGTGCCATTTTGTCCAAGATCTATGTTGATCGCATAACTGCATGGAATCTTCTGATCCCATGCAATCATGTGACCGCTGTCTGATCTTCTAGTGTTTAAGCCAATGCTATCGTGGGACCATCTGACATGCTTGATTCTTATTGGTTACTAGGTGGAATAGTTGGCGGTTGTGAGTGGGGCTGAGTATCTTAAGTATGTTGGTAGTCGAAGAGGATCCAATGGTGGTTGCATAACCACATGGGATCTTCTGATCCCATGCAATCATGTGGCCATCATCTGATGCAAGGTCAAGTTTCTTCTTTTTCCTAAGGTGTTGGTTAGCTGTGATGTGCTCATTTTCTATTGGCTCTTGACTGATGATGTGGCCTTTAACCTTTTCAAAAGGGATTGTAATATCTTTTGCGGGTTTCTTACTGCTCTGTTCCTATTGGTCAAATGTGAGGGTGTCAGTAGTTTAAATTTATATTTGTAGGGGTGGTTATAGTTGGAAAGGTGATGCAGAGATCTAGCCAGAGGTTTCGGTGGATTTTCCTTTTGAGAGTACCAGATTTGATAGTTATGGCAGCTTGAGTTGCAGGGAGGTAGTTGGATCTAGGTTGCTTGTCTGCAGGTGGACTCAGTAAGGAGATGTGTACACAAAGATATAGCCATATCTGATCAATTGAGATATTTGCAGAAGTAACATTTATGATTAGATTTGATGCGAGATAGGATTTGATTATTATATGTAAAATCTATAACCCTAGTTAGGGTTTTTGACTCTTGCCTGGATGTAGAGGAGATGTATATATTTTTTTTGGAGCTTTTGGAAGCTTAGAGTTCACATTTTGTAAAGAAGAGAGTTTCTTTCTTAGAAGGCTATCTGTGGCATTTTTCTGCCCTTTGGTTTTCTACATTTTTTAATCTTTCATTGATGATTCAGATATTGCAGAGATAATTTGTGACATATTTTCTGTCCCTATGCTTCCTTGTCTAAATTATCTCTTATTGAATCAAAGTATATGATTTTTTTGGTGGTATCTTAGGGTTCCTGATCCCTCTCTCTTTCTGCAATTTTGTGTATTATTATGGGTGATTTGATTTGAATGCTCTTGTGGGTATACCTCAACCCCCTGACTATCTATCTCATTCCTATATCAAGTTGTAGATGTGAATGTTTGTTTATACATCATAAATTGTGTCTAAATCCCTTAGGAATGATATTGTTTGTGAAATCATTTCTTTCCTTGAATAGCCTCTTTCTATTACAGACCCTTCTATGAAATACTTATGCAAGCCTATTTAGTGAGTTGTGATCTCCTAGACCTGAGTTGTTCATTATTTTCATCCTCTATACTGAGATCCAAACCCCTAATTTTGATGTATCACCTAGTAGGTAGTTTGCTTTCAGTCATTTCCCTTTTATGCATTCATTCTATCCCTTTCCCTCAAAAAATTTACTTTTCATGTAAAAAAGCAAATTAAGGTGATTATCCAAGAGGAACCAGTCTAGAACTTGGAGGTCTCATCTCAGTTAGCATAGGTCCCACAACCTGGAGATGATTCCCATGTTATACTAGGTTATCAAGACTATGAGAGCTTGAAACAAGGGTATAAACTTAGTGTATAACAATTCTAACACGCCTGGTGGGAGAAAAAAAAGAAATCCATTTCAATAATTACGCTACCTTTGATATACGGATTGCATAATATAGACCTTAGAGAGGTTAGTACTCAAGTATATCTAGTGACTCCATTGGTGTTAAGAGATAGTGACCCAATTTCTAATAGAGCTTATGAAGAAAATAGACCCTTTTGATGGCAAGATAATTTGCATTTGCACCCTTTAATCAAGGTGGCCCATTAAATTTTTCCCAACACTATGATGTGCCCTTGGAAGCACTAAAAAGTATACCTGATTTCATAGGTAAAGGACAAACAACTGCTTTTGAGCACATAACAGATGTGACTACTATCTGTAGCATACACAACATCTCAGAGGAGGATGCTACCACCAAGTTGTTAGCAACCTCTCTCAAAGGTAAGGCTCTTGAATGGTTCAGGACTCTGGTAGTTGGCTCCATTACTTCATGGGATAGACTTGGAGACCTCCTTAGAAAATACTTTGAGGGTGATTTGGACTCTTTGTCTCTAGTAGAGCAACTCCAAACCATGAAGAGAGATCCTTGAGAATAGATGACTGATTTTAATGGCAGATTTCTCAAGACTTGGAATAGGATTCCAATTAATGAAAGGCCTTTAGCAGATTGTGCTTTCCTTTATTTTTTGAGAGGCCTAACTAGTGATATATTTGTCATGATTCAATCTTTAGGAGGTACTTCGTTACCTCAAGCTTTTGATTTAGCTGTAAAGGTAGAAAATTATTCAATCCAGGCTGGTATGATAACCCCAAGGCCGCCCATGTCTATCTCTCCCAATCTTCTACCCACTATACCTCTGAAAATTCCTCCATTTACTCCCATGCCCTCATTAATAGAACCTCAAGCTAGCACTAGCTATGGGAGGTCCATGGGTGACCCTTCTCAAGAGCTACTCAAATTGAGAAGTGATCAACAAACAATAAACAAAGAGATGATGAGCTTGTTGCAGGCTCTAACCAAAGAGTTGATCACTATAAAAGGGTAGAGTTTGGAGGATGGATCACTTTATCAACAATAGGATCAGAGCCCTAACTAGTAGTACCCAGTTCAGGAGCAATCATATCAGCAAGATAGGCCACAGTATCAAGAAAAGCATCAAAGAAAAAGACAAAATTTAGTAAAGAGGCCTTTCCATCGATATAATCCAGTTAGAATAAAATTCCTACTACTAAACATCAAAGTAGCTAGTAGTCATCTAAACCCATTTTTTGGGAGAGAGGCTACATATTTTCCACTTGTTCTCTTGAACTATGAATTTCCTGATGGAGAAAGGTCAAAAATTCAATAGGAGATAGTGGCCTTTCAAGAACATTCCCCTAAGGATGGAATGCAACAAGTGACCAGACAAGAGACTCACAAAGTCCAAATCCCAAGCTTCTTTCCTGGTAAGTCCACTGACACTTCTGTTGAATTTCCAAGCTTTAGAATTTCTCCTCAAGTTCAAAATCTTAGTCAATAGGAGCCCAATCTCCATGCATTTTTAGAGCCCATTCATGACCATGTCTTAGATTTCTAGCCACTTCATCTTATTCCTATAGATGAGATACCTAAAAGGTTTGAATTCCTAAATGATAATGAGCCTGTCCTACAGCAAATAAAGCCCTATAAGCCAATTCTTAAAGAGTCCACTACACCTCAAGCACTTTTAGGCCACCAGGAAGAGGATGAGTTTTTCCTTTTAGGTACACATTTTCATGATAATCATTAGGAGCAGGTAAAGCTATTACATCAAGATGTATTAGAGCAATCATATTAGGATAAGAAGGAAAGTGAAGAAGGTGAGAGCCCAATGAATCATTTTGAGGAGATGCCTTACATTGAGCAAGATGAGGAGGTTGATAATGTCATAATTGTAGAATTTAGGCTGGTCTGCAATGAAGTGGGGGAGGAATCTAAGGAATCATATTTCTTGGACCATGAGGAGGGGCTAGTGATTGTCAAGAATATGAGATAGTTTGATACCTTTGATGAGTTTTTGGATGTTCCAACTGATGAATAAGATGGTCTAATAACCCTTGAAGAAGAGATATTATGGTAGACTATCATGGAGGGACATAATTTTTATCATCTTGCTAAAGTTATTAATGAGATGCATCCTGATAGTGGCAAAGGGACCCCCAAGTTCATTCTTTCTAGGGGTTGTCCCTTAAGGTTCTTAGCAAGAATGGATACCAGCAGTAAAAAACCAGTCAGGTTTGTGTCCAAACATGAGTGTTCAAATGAAGCTAAAGCTGAAGGTGAACATATAGTTTAGCAAGGACAAGCTCAACTCACTTATCCACCCCTAGGTAATGAAAATAGCAATCTGATGGTGGAGGTGAGTCAATATGTTTATGTCTTTCAAGAGGAAGTGCATCAGTTCTTCACACAATTGTGTGTACTTCATTTTTTATTTTCCATCCTCATGTATGAAAAATATTATATCCTAATGAGGAAAGATAGCTATTTCAGCCTACCAGTCAATGGTTTTGTTTGACCAGGTTTTTGTAACTAGTTAGATTAGGATAGGTTAGTTTCCTTCTTTCCAAGAAGTGCTTGAGCACAATTTTGTTCCAGGTTCCCCTCTGTCAAGAAATTTTGTGCTCAGTATGACCCTTATGCCCAATGGATACGTTAGGGCCACTGGTTTTCCATGTCTAGCAGGCTGACATCAATAGAAATCACCAAAATGTTACCCAAATTTTCCTATGTATACAAATTTGGCTAAATCTATCCCAAGGTCTCTATTTTTACCCTGCCAAGCATCCCTGAAATTTTCATGGCTTCATGTTTTGTTCTCTAGCCTCTGCAATTTATTTCATCCCATGGTCTGCAGGTCTAAAAAATTCATAAAACTAGCCGTTATAGGCAGAATAAACCCTGAAAACCCTTGGTCCTGTTCTATTTTTGTGTTCCCTTTCAGGTAACTTAAAAATATCATAAACGCATGTGCATAATATTTTTTTTGTCACCCCTCAGAGGTTTTCTCTTTAATATTTCCTAAGTTTCCTACATCCTGGCCTTTAATATTTCCTTGGGCCTAGTTCTCAGTCGTAGTTAAATCTAATGGTTATCACATAATCTCATGGGATCTTCTGATCCCATGCGATCATGTGACAACTGTTGATACGGTATCGACATCATAGCAATTGTTGGTGGGTCCTTCATGCCACATCATGATGACATGCCAATTTCCTATTGGTCGATGTGGGATGACTCCATAGTGGACTTGAAGTGCAAGGTAGGCCCCCAGTGGAATAAGATCTATGGTGGTCACATGTTCACATGGAATCTTCTGATTCCATGTGATCATGTGATAGCCGTTAGATCTGCTTTATTGCTAAGTCTCTAGTGGTGGGTCCTTGGGTGGTGATGTGTTCATTTTTTAGTGGCCAGCTGGGTGATGGTAGGGCTTTCTGTGGGTCCAATGGTTAGAGAATCCATGGGGGTGCTAGCTTGTCCAAGATCTACAGTGGTCACATAACCATATGGGATCTTTCGATCCCATGCGATCATGTGACTGTCATCCGATCTTCCAGTGTTTAAGTCGATGCCATCTTGGGACTATTTGACATACTTGATTCTTATTGGTTTCTGGGTGGAACAGTTGGCAGTTGTTAGTGGGGCCTAGTATCTTAAGTATTTTGGCAGTCAAAGAGGATGCAATGATAGTCGCATAACCGCATGGGATCTTTTGATCCCATGCGATCATGTGACCACCGTCTGATGGAAGGTCAAGTTTCTTCTTCCTTCTGAGGTGTCGATCAGCTATGGCATGCTCATTTTCTATTGGCTCTTGACTGATGATGTGGCCTTTGACCTTTTCCAAATGGATTACAATATCTTTTGTGGGTTTCTTGCTGGTCTGTTCCTGTTGGTCAAATGCAAGGGCACGGATAGTTCAAATTTATGTTTGCAGGGGTGGTTGCAGTTGGAATGGTGATGCAGAGATCCAAGAAGTTGTTTCGGTGGATTTTCCATCTAAGAGTACCAGATTTGATAGTTATGGTGGCTTGAGTTGCAGGGAGGTAGTTGGATCCAGGTTGCTTGTCTGCAGGTGGACTCAGTAAGGAGATGTACACACAAAGATATAGACATATCTGATTAGTTGAGATATTTGTAGAAGTAAAATTTATGATCAGATTTGATGGGAGTTAGGGTTTGATTATTATATGTAAAATTTGTAACCCTAGTTAGGTTTTTTGACTCTTGTCTACGTGCAAAGGAGATGTATATATTGTTTTTGGAGCTTTTGGAAGCTCAGAGTTCACATTTTGTAAGGAAGAGAGTTTCTTTCTTAGAAGGCTATCTGTGGCATTTTTCTACCCTCTGGTTTTCTACATTCTGTAATCTTTCATTGATGATTCAGATATTGTACAGGTAATTTGTGACATCTTTTCTGTCCCTATGCTTCCTTATCTAAATTATCTCTTATTGAATCAAAGTATATGATGTTTTTGGTGGTATCTTAGGGTTCCTGATCCCTCTCTTTTTCTACAATTTTTTGTATTATTGTGGGTGATTTGATTTGAATGCTCTTGTGGGTATACCTCAACCCCCTGACTATCTATCTCATTCCTATACCAACTTGCAGAGGTGAATGTTTGTTTGCAGGTTATAAATTGTGTCTAAATCCCTTAGGAATGCTATTTTTGTGAAATCCTTTCTTTCCTTGAATAGCCTCTTTCTATTGTAGACCCTTCTATGAAATACTTATGCAAGCCTATTTAGTGAGTTGTGATCTCCTAGACCTGAGTTGTTCATTATTTTCATCCTCCATACTGAGATCCAAACCCCTAATTTTGGTGTATCAACTAGTAGATAATTTTCTTTCAGTCATTTCCCTTTTATGCATTCCTTCTATCCCTTTCCCTCAAAAAATTTACTTTTCATGTAAAAAAGAAAATTAAGGTGATTATCCAAGAGGAACCAGCCTAGAACCTAGAGGTCTCATCTTAGTTAGCATAGGTCCCACAACCTGGAGATGATTCCCATGTTATACTAGGTTATCAAGACTATGAGATCTTGAAACAAGGGTGCAAACTTAGTGTATAATAGGATAACTGGTGGATTAGTAACTATCCAATACCCTTTTCCACTTAGACAATTCATTACAAGGATATCTAGATATTCTAATATTTTTCTATTGGATGGAAAATTATGTCCACAATTGTAATTAGGTTAATCTTATGGTTGTGGACTTGAACTTGAGATCTCTTGAGGACTTACTTTCAAAGGTCGATATTCCTTTTGTCTCTATTGAGGATTTCTTAGTTTTTTCCTTCACCATTGATTGATCATTTTTGGTCTCTAAATATTTTAATTTTAGATTGGGGTCCTAAAGCATCATCCCTTTTATGCCTTGGTTTGGAGCTTAGTTATTATTCCTAAAAGAAATATTTTATTTTGGTGCATGGCTCAAAATAAAATGCTTACCATAGAAAAAAAATTCAAGAGGGGATTGAGTCTTCCTAATAGATGTTCATTTTCTAAATTTTTGGAACATGCAAAAGATTCTTTTCATTTAATCTTCAATTATTCCTTTTTCCAAAGATGTTTGGTATTATTTTTATTTATTTATGGATGATTTCATGGGTATTTCTCACTATTCTCTCTAAATGATGGACTTAGTGGGTTTAACCCTTTTCTAACCCTTCCCTTTCCACTTTATGGTCTCTTTTGATGTCACATACTGCATGAGGTATTTGGAAAGAGAGAAATAGTTATATCTGTAGATATGTCTCTTGCCCTCCTAAGGTGGTCACTTTCTAAGGTTAAAGCTACTATAAAGGATGATTTCATGGTTCCAATTAAGTAAAAATAGGTTTTACAAGGATCTAAAACCTATAACAGAGAATAAAAGTATAGCATTAAAGTTCACATGAATTGTGTTGTAGCACCAAAGAATAGAAGATAGAACAATATATTAAATAGCTAAAAAACTAGGCAAAAGACAAAAAAAAGCCCCAATAGGGACAACAAAAAGATAGGACAACCACGAAAATGACAACTACATGCACTTCATAAGGTCTTCATCCTGGATCATCATGATTTGCATCTTCCTAGTAGAGTTCTTTAGGTCCTCTAGGTCCTTACCCTCCTTGTCATATTTGGTCCCATATTTTCTTATACTAGCTCAAGTATGCTTTCCCAACCTCACAGTGTCTTTGATCTCCTTAGCCTCTTTATTACCCTTCTCCTACACCATCTTGTTAACTAGAATCTTGGCGTGTTTAGTATAGGCCCTGAGACTAATAAGGCATTGCTCACCAATTTTCCTCACGCAATCCTCTAAATTTTCCACTCTTATATTCAGCATATGGAGCCTATCCTCAAATTTCCCATCCATAGCTCTGCCCTCCTTTTCTTCAAGTCTATTTTCCATCTCACAAACCTTTTCAACCATAATAGTAAAAGCCTCTGCTCTACCAACCACATCTTTCATTTCATCTAGGCACACAACAATAGGTTTGTCCCCTAGACTGGTCTACTTAATGATGTTAACCTCATAGCCCATCACCCACAAATCATTTTTTATATTACCCACATCATCCATCATTTTACCAAGAGTGGAGGTAAAATCCACCAATCAACTCTTGTCTTTGGGTAAATCTCTTTGCCCACTAGTTTCTCTTTCATCGTTCTCATTAGTAGTGTTCTGCAACCTTGGTTACTCTAAGATCTTTGTCAATGCTATCCATAATCTCATCCATGACCTGGTAGACATTTTTCAAATTATCCTTCTCCTTTTCTATAGGAATTTGGCCTTCACCTAGATTTCCAATGCCAACCTCTAGCCTACCCTCTTTAACTATCTCCTCCCCAATATTTTCCCCAATAGTCTTCTCCTACTCCTGGTTCTCTTCCTCATCTAAGGAAATAATGATTATCCTCTTTATCACCCTTTTTTTCTTATTCTTGGTACCAATAATTTCACATTTTTTTCTTGTGATCACCTATTTCCCCTTTTCCTCTTCAAAACCCTCATCTTTAATGCCTTTCTCAATATCAAAGTCCTTGATAGAAGCTAGTTTAAAATTATTCTTAGAATATGAGCCTTTAAACTTGGCCTTTTTTAGAGAAAAATCCTTAGAGAGTTCCTCCTCATAACCCTCTACTTCCTCCCCATACATATCCTCCTCATCGCCCTATGTTTCTTCATCATCCCTAGTATGACTTCAAAAAAGGTTTCTCCACTTTTTTTGTTTTGAGGAAGTTGTACACTAGAATCATAAGGCCCTGATGAGAGGCATGGTCTCCTTTTAGATCCTTCTAAAGAATAATAATGGTGGACTCCAATGAACTCAACAAATAAAAAGGAAGACTAATCTTCACATTGTGTCTAAAGTGGTTTAGAAACATAAAGTGATACCTATAAGCTCTGGTAAATCTACCATTGAGCATGATATAGTTGATAATAGAAAATAACACATACCTCCATGGATGAGAAATCTTCTTAGGGTTATAGTAGGAGGTATCCTCCTTCACCAGTCTCAACTTTTCCAGCTTCTGTCTCTATAAAACTTCAAGCCCTCCATACTCATGCCAATAGCTTCTGCTATGATTTCCTCTATGACCTCCATTAACTGAGTTCCCACAAGAACCATGCCATTCTTCTAGGTTTTGCAGAACTACTTTGACATAGTATGATTTCTACCATGCAACCTCTCCATGAAGGTTGTCATCCCACCTTTCCTTAAAATATCCCACACTTCCTTATTATTTTTACATTCCTTGTAGTTCACTGGTTTGAATTCTTCTTACTACTTCCCATATTATCTCTTTGAAATCCCTTCACCGTGTTAGTGTAAAAATATGGAATACCATTGTAAATAAAATTGGCAACACTAAACTTAGCAAAAATAAACTAGAATCCATGCCAAATCAGATGCATCATCATTAAGTTGTACTTCCCATGAGGAACTAAATAATGAAACCTCACTTTGTAATGAATAATCATCATTAAACAAACCATTTAGCACACTTTTTGCCTACTCTGTAAATGGTCACAATCTATTAATGATTTTTCCTGAAAAGGAAGATCACTCCCATTATCCCATGTCATCATCTTCTCCAACTCACAAGCCATGTTGGAAGCCCAATCAGTGATGGCATTCATTTCTCTAAAGTTATGTGTGATGACACATTCTTCAAAAAAGTTGATTTGGATTTGAGCCCTTTGTATAACATTATGAATAGTCCATGAGGGAATTGAGTTCTTATTTAAACATTTTATAATGTTTAAGGAGCCACCTTCAAACCAAAGTTTCCTACAACCCTTCTCCTTAGCCAAACTTAAGCCATGGAGGGTCGCGTTAGCCTCTACAATATTATTAGTCTAAGAAGTAAGAGGAATGGTTGTAAGAACTTTTCAAAAACCATTCTCATCTCTTAGCACCATGCCACAACTAGCCACCCATGGGTTCCCTTTTGAAGCACCATCAAAGTTAAACTTCATCCACCCATTAGGAGGGAAATCCCATCTACCATCATTTCTCAAAGAATCTTTCTTACAATGATTTAAATTCCCTTTAATCTTCCACTTATCAAAGAAAATAGAGTCCTCCATATTAGAAGGTTCAAACATGTTCCCCTTAAGATAAATATTCTCAAGTATAGCTCTTTTGATCTTATGGAATATCACCTTTTCATGGGAAACCTTATTTTGGAAAATTCTATCATTCCTTCCTTTCTAAATCCCCCAAAAAATATAAGATAAGATGAAATTCCAAACATTAATCACATTTTCATTCCTTGAAGGAGGAATCCAATAAGTGAACATGCCCTGTAAATCCTCTAGGAAAATCCAATCCACATTTAGAAGTTTTAAACAATTTCCCAAATCTTGAGGACATAAGGGCAATGGATGGAAATATGGTTAATAGTTTCCTCATCCTGATTTCATAAATAAAAAATGTTAGCCATAGTCACTCCTCTTCTCCTCAAGTTATCAGAAGTGAGGATCTTGTTTTGGAGCATAATCCAAAAGAAAACATTGATTTTTGGAGTTAGGCCTTTAATCCAAGCTTTAGCCCAACAAGGCTTGGTTTGATTCTGAAAATCTTGATGATATAAAGAAGATATAGAGAAATTACCATTACTACTATACCTCCAAATAAGGCTATCCTCTTCCTCAATCAAACTCCAAGAATTCAAGGATTTATTGAGTTGACCAAGAGATTGATGGATAATATATAGGTAAACCCAATGGTCTATGTCCCAATAATCAGAAACTTTGATACCAAACCTTCTTTTTCATAGGTCCTCAAAGACCTTCTATTCAATAATTTCATGGAGGGGTGTATCCATCAACCAAGCCTCATCCCAAAATTGTGTAGTCCTACCATTCCCCACTTTCCATTTAACACGTTTTATGATGGTCTCCTTATTTCTTATGTCATTCTTCCATATAAAGGATCCCCTAGGAATGGTGTCATTATTAAGAAAGCTTTGAAGAGTAGGATTCTCCTTATTGTACTTATTCCTCCATATGGAAGTTCATACCCCATTTGAATTTTAGAAGCTCTAAATCATCTTGGTAATAAGATGATGATTAAGGCTTTGAATTCTATGTAGCCCTAAACCCCCTTTATGCAAAGGCTTGCACACTTTCTCCCAAGAAATAAGAGCTATCCTTTTCTTTTTTTCCATCCCAATCCATATAAAAGTTTTCTCTATTTTCTCAATGGTCTGCCCATACTTTTGTCTAATTTTGTAAATACTAAGGCCATAAAGAGGAAGGCTTTGAAGGGTAGATATAAGAATTTGAATATTACCTACCTGACTCAACAAAGTACCCTTCCATCTGGTCATCTTTCTATGAAATATATCCACCAGAGAACTCCAAAAGGAATCAGGACGCTCTAGACAAAGAGGAAGACCTAGGTAGGTGTCAGGCATAGGCTCCATCTCACACCCCAAAATCTTAATGATTCTAAATAGTCTTCTTTTAGGAACATTGAAGAAGAAGACCTAACTTTTCCTCCAGTTAAGGAGTTGTCCTAAAGATGGCCCATAACTATCCAAGACCTTCTTAATATTAATAGATTTTTTTACTAAAGCTTCCCTTAAAACAACAATCATCCAAAAACTACTGGTGAGAACAAACTTGAATAGCCAAGGAAGGATTCAATCCCTTAAAATCTCTAGTCTAGACCACTCTCTCAATAAATCTTCCCATACATTCAGCCATAATAACAAAGAGGACAGGAGATAAAGGGTCCCCCTACCTCAGACCCCTAGAGGATTTGAAAAAAGGGGTGGGAGAGCCATTAACCAAAACTGAGAAGGAAGTAGAAGAAATGAGCTAATAAATAAGATTGATACTTCTTTGATTAAAACTAGAAGCCTTAAGAACCTTCTTCAAAAAATCTCAGTCAACCTTGTCATAGGCTTTGGATAAGTCAAGTTTCAATATGAAGCCTTCCTTTTTGGACATAACCAGAGACTACACATTTTCATGACAAGAGATAATAGAATCCAAAATGTGTCTACCAGGGACAAATCCATTTTGCTACCAGGATATGAGATAAGGAAAATTGAAAGAATTCTAGAAATCAAAACTTTGGAAATGATCCTATAAGAAGTATTACATAAGCTAATCAGTCTTAACTAGTCCATTTCATCAGTCCCTTATTTCTTAGTTATGAGAACAATTAAAGTAACATTCAGTTCTTTCAGAATTTTTCTAGCTCCAAAGAACTCCTTCACCGCAATAATAACATCCTTTTCCAAAATAGTCCAAAAATTCTATTAGAAAAATAGGGGAAAACCATCAGGGCTGGGGGCCTTGTCCCCATCAAAGGAAAACATAGCCTTTTTAATCTGATATCTTGTTTAACAAGATTTTGAAAAAAATTTAGCCTCCAATCTAAAAGAATCTTCATCTTCAAATCTCAACCCATCAATAATCATATTAGAGATTCTATTAGTCATTCTATGCTAAGAGTATACATAAAGAAATATTTGGTATTCATGTCCCCTTCCTTTAGAAATAACTTACCAAACCTTTCTCTCTAGAAGATCTCTTGGTTAGAAACAATATCATGATACTCAATAAGCTTCTCATTTTCCTTCTCTCTTGAAATCTTATCATAGCCCTCATGTTTAATTCTCTCTTGGATCTCCTTCAATTCTTGACAAATCTTAGTCTTAGTAGAAAACATATTCCCAAAAGTCTCCTTATTCCAGCTTTTGATATTATCCTTAACCAATTTTAATTTTTTAGCAAGAATATACATGGATTTTATTTTAATATTAATATTCCACCATTCCTCAATTTTATATTCTAGCTATGGATGTAAGGTCCACATCTTCTCAAATCTAAAATGGAAATTCCTTTTCATAGACAACGAATCAGCCAAAAAGGTCATACGATGGCAATCAAATCTAGCCCTAACATGAGCAGACAAAGAACACAAATAATGAAGGAACCAATCATTACTAATTAAAGCTCTATCTAACCTAGCCTGAATGAGGTCCTTGTCATTTCTTCTATTTGTCTAGGTGAAATTAATTCCTTGTAGTTCCACATCATGGAGGGCTTTCTCATCAATAAAATTCATCAAATGCATTCTATTGTCAATATTGGGCTGATTCCCTCTCATTTTTTCATTTTCTCTCAAAGGAGTGTTAAAATCTCCCATGAAAATCAACTCTTCCTCCTCAAAACTACTTCTCAAATGAGATAAGTGAGCCCAAAAGGACTCTCTCCTATATTTTTTATTAGGGACATAAATATTGGTCCACACCCAAGCGTAATCCTCCTTTATATGACTAAATCTAATACAAGCTACATTGTTTCCTTGGTAGAGAACATCCCCTTTAATAAAATCACTACTGAAAATAGTAGAAATACCTCCTGAGGCCCCTTCAGAATCACCCCCACAAATTATCCCATTCTTAAAGAATCTAAATTTTCATTTTTCTCCTTACACAGTTTAGTTTCTTGGATCAAAAAATATCAAGTCTATTATCTCTAATCATATTCCTAGCAATATCTTTCTTATGAGGATTGTTTAACCCTCTAATATTCCAAGAGTAACTATCCTTTATATGACTAAATATGATACAAGATACATTGTTTACCTGGTAGAGAAAACCCCCTTTAATAACATCACTATTCCAAAGGGTAGCAATACCTCTTGAGGCACCTTCAGAATCACCCCCATAAATTATCCCATTCTTAAAGAATCTAAGATTTTCAAATTTCTTCTTAGGAATTTTAGTTTCTTGGATCAAAAAAATATCAAGTCTATTATCTATAATCATATTCCTAACAATATCTAGGTATTCATGGTATGCCAAAAAGTGGCAATGTGAAAATGAAGTCCTGATTGATAAACTCTTTGAAAAACAACTATAACTCTCAAACAATATAACATTTTTCAAATCTGAAATATGCATCACATTCTATGGTTCACCTAATACAATGATACTAAAAAAATATTTTAATTTGATGAAGTTTAGACTAAGTTAAAGTGATCATACATGAGAGTTTTTATATTCAGGAAAATTTGTAGTAGAAAAATCATAATTTATTATTTACTTGGAAAAGAAATACATCACATAGGGACATAAGTCTACTACTGTTATCTATAATCTTAAAAAAAAATATTATCATTTGATTTTTTTTAATGTGGTCAGACATACACCTACTTGTTATCTTTCTAGTCCCGATCGATAGACTTATTGAAAAATAGCTATAACTTTCAAACTATATAACATTTTTTAAATCCAAAACATGTGTCACATTCTATGATTTTTCTACTACAAGAAAAATAAAAAAATTTTCAATTTGATAAATTTTAGGCTAAGTTAACATGGTTAGACATGAGAGTTTTTGTATTTTGGAAAAGTTGTAGAAGAAAAATCATAATTAATTATTTACTTGAAAATAAATTATAAAAAAATGTGTCACATCCGGACATGAGTCTACTACTTATATCTAGAATTTTGTAAAATAGAATTATCATTTGATTTTGTTTAATGTGGTCAGACATACAACTACTTATTTTTTCCAGAAATTTTTGTACTACTACATTGAAATTTAAAATTTTCAACATATAGAATAATTATTTTTCAAAAAATGCCTAATATCCTAGAAACTAAATTCAATTTTCTATAGATTCTCTTCTTACATATTTTTGATATAATGTTTATAACTTGTTCAATTTTTAATGTCAACTTGCCTAAACCTGATTTTCTAAATTTTTATTGCCACTTAAAGGCCTAGTTTGGCATACCATGGTCCTGCACATACCCATCTTGCTTATGAGGATAGTTTAACCCTCTAATATTCTAAGAGATAATCTTCATACCTTGATAAAGGGGACAACATCTAGGATTCTCTTCTAGCTTCTATCCGCTATATTCTTGTTAGACTCCAAAGCCTATTTTTATTTTTATATTAAGGTCTTCCCGGTGAGGGTAACCTCCCACCAACATCCCCATTTTTAGAGCTCCTTGTATATCTAACAAAAGTATTATTATTTTTTTTTGTGATTTTTGGATTTTTTAACCTCCTCAAAGGGTCGATCATCATCCTCCTTCTCACTCTGACACTCCTGTAAATCTTGGAAAATATTCTCAGCATCACCCCATTTTTGGGTAATGGTTCTGAGAATGTACTCTTAATCACCTATGGAGAAATAAACAATGATTCTAATTCTCCATGCCCTAACACAATGCATTGTTGAGCATCCTACCAATTGAGAGAATCCTTCCCATCATTATGGCCATCCAAGGACTTATAGGGCTCTACATAGATTGCCTCATATCTACTGCCAGTCTCAAATCAGGACTGCTAATCATACTTGAGGTTTTCCCATCCTCCTCAGAGGTATCCTTAACAAACACTTCTATAGATTTTTGACCTTCCCCTTGATACTCAATGAACACCCTCAATATTACTCTCCCCAACCATCCCTTTTGGGGACCTTAGTTTCATTTTTAGTGATAACATTTTCCTGCACATGATTGACAGAGTCCAAACTCTAAAAGGAAGATTCCACATTGATGGGATGGAGATTCATAGAGGAATCATCCCCAACACAATGAATCTTTCCTACCATAACCCACTTCTTCAACTTCCTCTGGACTGCCTTGGTTGGGCACTTCTTCACCCAGTGCCTAGCTATTTTACAGTGGAAGCAGGCAAAAGGGATGGATTCATATTTGATCTTATACTCCCAAGATCCAAGCTTAGAATGGATGCTAATAGTTTCTGGCATATCAAATTCTTGCATCACACCCAAAAGTAACCATCTTATATATGACTAAATATTGGTCCTTTATATGCATAAATATTGGTCAACACCCAAGAGTAACCATCCTTTATATGACTAAATCTGATTCAAGCTATATTGTTTCCCTGGTAGAGAACATCCCCTTTAATAACATCACTATTCCAAAGGGTAGCAATACCTCCTGAGGCCCCTTCAAAATCACCCCCATAAATTATCCTATTCTTAAAGAATCTAATATTTTCAACTTTCTCCTTAGGCATTTTAGTTTCTTGGATCAAAAAAATATCAGGTCTATTATCTCTAATCATATTCCTAACAATATCTTGCTTATGAGGATTTTTTAACGCTCTAATATTCCACAAGATAATATTCATAGCTTGATAAAGGGGACAACCTATAGGATGGTCTTCTAGCTTCCCTCTGCTATATTCTTGTTAGCCTACAAGGCCTATTTTTATTTTATTTCAAGGTCTTCCCAATGAGGGTAAGCTCCCACAAACATCCCCAGTTTTAGAGTTCCTTGTATATCTAACAAAAGTATTATTATTTTTCTTGTTATTTTTAGATTTTTTAACCTCCTCAAAGGGTCAATCATCATCCTCCTACCCACTCTGACACCCTTGTAAAGCTTGGTAACTATTCTCAGCATCACCCCATTTCAAGGTAATGGTTTCTAAGAATGTACTCTTAATCACTTGTGGAGAAATAAAAATGATTCTAATTCTACATGACCTAACACAATGCATTATTGAGCATCTTGAAAATCAAGAAAATCCTTCCCACAATCCTAGCCATCCAAGAACTTATAGGGCTTTGCACAAATTTCCTCATATCTACTCCCTACCTCAAATCAGGACTACTACTCATACTTGAGGTTTTCCCATCCTCTTCAGAGGTATCCTCAAATTAAAAAAAACCTCTATATATTTTTCACTTTCCCCCTGATTCTCAACCACACCCTCAATATTACTCTCCCAAAATGTCCCTTGTGGGGACCCATTGCTTACCTTAGTCTCATTTTTAGTGATAACATTCTCCTACACATGTTTGACAGAGTCCAAACTATGAAAAGAAGCTTCCGCATTGATGGTATGGGGATTCATAGAGGAATCATCCCCAACACCATGAATCTTTCATATCAAATCCTGCTTCTTCAACTTCTTCTGGACTGCCTTGGTCAGGCACTTCTTCGCCCAATGCCCAACTTTTTTATAGTGGAAGTAGGCAAAAGGGACAGATTCATATTCAATCTTATTCTCCTAGGATCCAATCTTATAATGGATTCTAATAATTTCTAGCATATCAAATTCTTTCATCACAACTACACAGATTCTAGCGTAAGTGAATCTTCTTCTAGAAAAATTAATAGGATCAATTGATAGAAGGTCCGCAAAGGAATTGGCTATCCTAGAAAATATAGCCTCCATCAAAAACTCCAAAAGAAGACCAAGCAACTTGACCCAGACCGGGTCTTGAACCATTGTTTCATCCTCAAACACAAGATTAGGATACTATTTTTGAAGGATCAAAGTATTTTTACCTATAACCCAAGGCCCATTACATAAAATTTTCAATTGATCCTCTTCACAAGAGAAGAAAAAAGAAATGCATCCCTTCATCATAGCAACTATATCCATAGGCCCTTTTAACGCCCATTTCCTCTTGGCATAAGCATGCACCTCCTCAATGTTTAGCCTTACACCCAGGAAATGACCCACCTGCTGAACTACAACTGTTGAATACTTGAATGACTTGAAGATCAGTGATTAGAGATCACTAAGTTACTAAAATTATATGTAAGATAATTAAATAAGTCATTATGTTGTCATTGATGTCAACTAGTTTTGACAGTACTTATCATGTAACTTACAAGCATCTGAACATCTATAAAAAAAGAGAAAAGATGAAGAACTAAGATATCTACATGGAGAAATATGGATACAACAAATGAGGATAAGGAATACTTTTGGAAACTTATTGATGAGTCTATGATCTCATAGTGTTGACTTGATTATGTTGCATTAATCTATTATGAAGAAGGAAGAAAAATTGTACAAGACAATGTGATTGGTAAATAAAGATTTTAGTATATGCCAAGCCAATGTAGTGTATACCAAGCAATAGTATTAACTAAGGTTGTGTTCATTGACACATTTCTTTGTTAACCGAGTATGGATGAAAGTATTAAATGCTTAGTTTAGCTGACAAAAGATGATGAGTTGGAAATTGTTATGATTTCAAGATTGAGGATAAAGTTTGTTATGAGATTCACAATTGAAAAAATTTGGAGAATATCTAAAGGATGGAATTGAAATGTGTTATTGACACAATTTCCAAGGAAGGTTTAAGAGGAAAAATCAATAAAGAAGGATAAGCAAAAAAAATTGATGGTTGATATGAAAATGGTTTATCTGTCTATATAAGAGATATGAGTTTCTTTATTGAAACTATGCTAGAAGAAAGAAGAGAGCAAAGATTTTGTGTGAATACATTTTCATGTATGCTTGATCAGACTGGTTGAAGGAGAACCAAACTACAGAACAGTGTCGAGTGTCAAAGAGATATTACCAAGTGAAAGTAAGTTGAGGAAGTGAATTGAAATATTGATCAAAGGATTTGTATGGGCTTAGAATAGATCTGAACATTTACAAATTAAGTTGTATTTTAATCAGATCAACTACTATTTTAGTTAACCATTGATACAAAAAATCCCCTAAGTAGACTTATGTTATGCCCCTATGTCATTCAAGGAATGTACATTGTTATCTTATTGACCCCATAGTGAATGCTGGTTGAAAGTTAACTGTTAGTCTTAAATCCTCTAAAAAGGTCACACCTAACAGTGTGTTTGTAACCTTTAATAGGGTTGGCTCTTCACTGAGCTCACTTCAGAAGAGTATATCAAATGGATGTTAAGTCAAAATTCCTAAATGGAGAGTTGAAGGAAGAAGTTTACATGGAGAAGCCTGAAGGACTCACCTTATCAAATAGACCTGATATGGTATGTAGATTGAAGAAAGCCCTTTATGGACTTAAAAAAGCCCCTAGAGCATGGTATGAAAGACTTGATGGTTATTTGACTAAGATTGGATTCAAGAAAGGAGCAGCAGATTGTAACTTATTCATAAGAGACATTTGATGGACTATTTTCAGTTGCTATATTTGTTGATGACATTATATTTGGTGGTAATGATAAGCTTAGTGTAGAATTTGCTAAAGAGATGCAGAGTGAATTTGAAATGAGCATGATTGGTCCTATCAAGTACTTCTTGGGATTGAATGTGCATCAGACAGACAAAGGTATATTCATAAATCAGACTAAGTATGTAAAAGAGATCTTGAAGACATTCAAGATAGATGATTGCAAGCTAGTAAGAACTCCTATGATAATAGGATGCAAGATTTCAAAAGAAGATGATTCACCAGTAGTAGACATAACCTTGTATAAGTCTATGATTGGAAAACTTATATATCTTACTCAAACCAGACAAGACATTTCCAATGCAGCTAGCATTATTGGAAGATTTGCAGTAGAACCTAAGCAAAGTCATCTCATGACAGTAAAAAGAATATTCAAATACTTGAATGGAACCTTAGACTATGGTTTATGGTATCCTAATTCAAAGAATATAAAGCTTCATGTATATATAAATGTAGATTGGGAAGGATGCGTAGATGATAGAAAGAATACCTCTGGAGGAACTATATTCCTTTGAGATAGACTTGTTACTTGGACAAGTAAAAAGAAAAATTATATCTCTCAGTCAATAGTAGAAGCATAATATGTTGTAGAAACATTGAATTGTTCCATAATTGTGTGGATCAAGCAAATAATAAAAGATTTTGGTATTCAGGTTGACTACCCTATTGTTATTCACTATGAGAACACTAGCACTATCAATATCTCAAAGAACCCTGTGATGTATTCAAAGAAAAAACATATTGAGATAAAGTATCACTTCCTAAGAGAGAAAGTAGTAGAGAAAGAAGTAATGGTGGATTATGTGAGCATAGAAGATCATCTAGTAGACATATTCACAAAGCCTTTACCTAAGGATACTTTTGAGTATCTTAGGGAGAAGCTGGGAGTAATTCCCTTCCTTGAATCTAATTAGAGATAGCAGGAGTGCATTAGTCCACAGTGACTAATGAAAGGTTGACTACTCTACCTCAGGAGTAGTACTGGTGCTTAATGTTCTAGGTGCCCTTTGTCATTGATGTCAAAGGGGGAGTAATATATAGTCATGAAAAACTTTAAAAGAAGGAATATGTAGTAATAAAAATAAGTAGAAATGGGTAGTAAAAATATAGTCATGTGAAGCAGTACAGTTGAGGAAATGGAGAATATTGAAGAATATTGAAGTAGTTGGAGGATACATCCTTGGGGGAGTTTTTGTTGAGCAAAAGAAGAATGTTATAAAAGAATTGATCATTTGGATTGGTGGTGTTTTTCATTCCATATATTGCCATCAATGCCAAAGGGGGAGATTGTTGGAGATTTGCCAACAAGCCAAATTGCTAACTGTATATTTGTCATTGATGACAACATATGGTAATCAACATGCATGG
Source organism: Chamaecyparis obtusa (assembly GCA_027943335.1). Taxonomy (NCBI): domain Eukaryota; kingdom Viridiplantae; phylum Streptophyta; class Pinopsida; order Cupressales; family Cupressaceae; genus Chamaecyparis; species Chamaecyparis obtusa. Next base: position 64,822 of record BSBK01001899.1, on the reverse strand, counting down.
AAGCCTAATAAAGAGAGCCTTCAACATATTTTTTATGGATATGTTATCGACATGATATCATAGACACAAAGATTGATTATGAGTAAAGATAGTAATACAATTATGTATATTAGTGAGTGTTCCTGATAGGTCTCAAGAATAGTTCTGTATGTGATTGGCCGTATGGTCCTAGTAGAGCCTTACACCTTCATATTTATGTTGTAGACATATGTAAAATGTTATGTTCATGAATGCGGAGTTAGATATGTGGGACTACAACTAACTTGGAATCTGATTGAAGAATCTATGATTAAAGATCACTGAGGAGTTGCTAATTAGATATGTCATATGATTAAATCAGTATTATGTTGTCATTGATGTCAACTAGTTTGACAACACTTATCTTGTAAGTTACTATACTGAGACATCTGAAGAAAGGTGAAAGAGATGAAGAATAGAGAAATCTACATGGGGAAAGATGTACATGATAGATGAGGATAAGGAACACATTGAGTAACTTGTTGATGAGTCTATGACTTGATGATATTGACTTTATTATGCTGCATTCATCTATGATGAAGTATAGAGCTGAAAGACATAAAGCAGTGTTGTCAATAAATGAAGCATTTCTTGTATACACCAACAGAGTGTAGTGTATACTAATAAAATTATTAACCGAGTAGTGTTCATCAACATATTTCTTTGTTAACCAAGTGGAACAAAATGAACAAAATGATTAGTTTAGCTGATAAGATTGATGAGCTGTAAAGTACCTCAATTTCAGTGATAATAAATAATGTTTGATATGAAGATCGATGGCTAACAAAATTAAAGGAAGATCTAATGGAGTAGATTGAAACATGTTACTTTCATGTTGGCTGAGAAAGTTTGAAGTGACAAAATCTATGAATGTGGTTAAGTGGAAAAATCTAATGGAGGAGAAGAAAATGATTTACCCATCTATATAAGAGACTAGAATTTCATTATGAAAAGATGCCAAAGAAGGAGAAACTGTAGGAATATCACGTGAACAAGGTTTTCATGCATTCTGATCATACTGGTTAGTGAGAACTGAGCTAAAGAATAATTATTGAGCTATAGAGAGTAATTACCGATAGACAATAAGTTGATACAGTATTGAATCTGAAGTGAAATATTGGATAGAAGGATTTGTATGGACTGAATATTGATTTGTAATCTGCAATTGAAGTTGTATTAAGGTAGGTCATTTACTATTACATATTTAACCATTGTATAAAGTCAAAATATCTTAACCGAGTGGACTCTAAAAATCTTATGATGTATCATTCATAAAATGAACATTGTTATCCTATCAACCCCATAGTGAATGCTAGTTGGACGATAACTTCAAGTCTAAAATCCTCTAACAAGGTCACACCTGATAGTGTGTTTGTAAACCTTTAATAGGGTTGGGTCTTAACCGACCTCACTTCAGAATAGTGAACAATTTTGGGTTGCCGGTCCCAGGTGGTTTTTCCCTTTACAGGGTTTCCACATTAAATCTCTTGTGTTATGTGTTGATTGTGATATTTGTTTGTTATCATAATTTACATGTTACATGTTAGATTTGATTGGTAACTATTATAGTATTAGACTGGTAATCAGTAAAAGCACAGATAGTGAAAGTAATTATTGTTTACCAAGGAGAAGAAATAGAAGAATTTGTTTTGAATTATACATTTTATTTTGGGACACTAGATAACTAATTCACCCCCCTCTCAGTTATTCTAACAATTGGTATTAGAGCTATGGTTGCTTAGAAAAGAGTTTTAAGGACTTAAGCAAAAAGGTTTCAAGATGTAGAAGAGGGAAGTACCAAAGCTAAACAAGGAGAACTTCACAGTATTGCAAAGTCGGATGAAGCTGCACATATCTAGAATTGGGAATTCTACACTAGATCTTATGGAGAATGGCTACATACAACCGCCCACTGGTCCCTTAACTCTTTATCAACTGAAGGATAGGCATGAACACAATATCAATATACTGATGCCAAATTTGAAGACATCAAGGGTTGTGATACTACTAAGAAGAAGTGGGACAAGTTAAATCTGATATACAGTGGAGATCTGAATGTCAAAAGAGCCCGAGTTGAAAGCCTAAGAGGAAAATTTGATGATATGAGAATGAAAGAAGGTGAGAACATTTTACAATAATCAAATAGACTAAAAGGAGTGGTACATACTATTAGAGCATCTAATGGAGGGATTGATGATGAAACAATGATAAGCAAGATTTCAGAACTTTGTTGCTAGTTTATGCAATCAGGATCTCTGCAATTCATGAAACAAGAGCTACATCCAATCTTACTCTTGACCTCTGATTGGTAAACTTACAACCTTTGAATTAAACAACTTTAATAATAGTGTTGTTCCTTCTATTGAATCTTCTTTTATGTCTTCTTTGAAGATTGGAAAGTCTAGCAGGAATAGTAAGAATTATGATAGTGATGGTAATACCGATGATGAAGTTGATGAGCTTGAAGCTCTTATGGCCAGAAGATTGCCCAAAGGAAAAGGAAGGTATAGAGGTAAGCTACCTTTGGCATGTTTTAACTGTAAAAAATTCTGTCACATCACTGCTAGATGTCCTTAGAAGAAAGATGATTATAGATCCAAAGACTGATCTGAAGGAAGCTATGGTAGAAGAGTCAACAGAGGCTACCAACACAACAATAGAGACAATCAAGATGACAAAGGAAAAAAGGTATGTTACATAGCCAAAGATATTGAAACTGAATCTGATTCTGATGATGATATAGAAGTTGTATTTGTTACAATGAAAGATGACTTAGAGGAAGAAGAGAAACATGAAGAGACATCACTGATCTCTAAAGTAAGCAGAAATGATACATGGATCATAGATAGTGGTTGTACACATCATACGACCAGTGATGTAGAGAAGTTTGATCATCTTGTTGAATATAATGGAGGATCTGTGAGAATGGGAAATGATGCACCTTGTATGATAAGAGGTAAAGGTTCACTGATGATCAATGACAAAATACAATGTGAAAATGCATCCTGGGTTGATGGATTGAACTATAATTTGTTAAGTCTGGCTTAGCTAAATAATTTAGGCCACTGACTGGCTTTTGAGAGAAAAAAGGTGAAGATCTATGATGATGGAGGAAGACTTGTCAGAATTGGTACACAATCTAGAGGTAATTTATTCTATCTTGATATGGATCAGTCTTCTTGTTTGTTAATAAAGGATGAAGATTCTTGGTTGTGGCACAAAAGGTTATACCGTGTGAACTTTGACAACATGATCAAGATTAGTAAAAAGAAAAGAGTTAGAGGATTGCCTAACTTGACAAAACTTGATCATGCCATGTGCCATGAATGTCAAAAAGGTAAGATGACTAAGTCTAGTTTTAAAAGTAAACACTACTCAATAAAGAAGATACTTGAGTTGGTTCATACCGATCTATGTGGTCCTATGAGAACTCAAAGCTGTCTTGGTGATAGATATTTTATTATTTTTGTTGATGATTATACGAGACTGGTGACTGTTATGTTCCTGAAAGAGAAATTTGAAGCCTTTAAAATGTTTAAGTGGTATAAAGCTAAGGTAGAGAAAAAGACTAGAAAAGAAATAAAATGCTTAAGACCTGATAGAGGAGGTGAATTTATCTCTGATGAATTTACTAATTTCTATAATGAGCATGGAATTAAAAGATAGGTCTCTACACCAAGGACACCTCAAAAAAATGGCATTGCTAAAAGAAGGAATAGGTCTATAAATGATTGTGCTAGAACATTGATGATACAAAAGGATGTTGCTCAGACATATTGGAGGGAAGCTGTTAGTATAGCTGTGTATGTTCTTAACCGAGTACAACTAAAGAAGGACACCAACTGAACACCTTATGATCTATGGTTTAGACACAAACCTACTGTAAGTTATTTCATGACTTTTGGAAGTAAATGTTTTATTTTGAAAGATGAAAGAAATGGAAAATTTGATTCTAAAGGAGATGAAGGGATATTTCTGGGATATTCCTCTACAAGAAAAGCATATAAATGTTTGAATAAGGTTACAAATAAGATAGTTAAAAGTACTAATGTTAGTGTTGATGATTTTGATGACAAGAACATAGAGGAAAGTACAAAGGAACTAGAAGTCTATGATAGATTCACTTACATTGAGCATCCAGAGTATCTATCGATGCCACAAGTTGTGACAACTAATCAACAAGGAAATAATACAGGACAATAGGAAACACAAATTGATGAACAAGATGGAGCTACCGAGAAAGGAAATGACCCTGAGCAAGATGAGAAAGAAAGGAGAAATCAAGTTCTAGCTAGTTTTGTCAGAAGACATCATCCTAAGACACAAATCATTGGAGATAGACATGCTAGAATGAAAACTAGAAGCAAAACAAGACAAGGTATATGTCTAGTTTGTGAATTTGAACCTAAAAATGTGAAAGTTACATTAGAGAATGAAGAATGGATTAATGTAATGAAGGAGGAAATAGATAAAATAGAGAAGAACAAAACTTGGTCCTCAGTACCCTGACCTAAAGATAAGAATGTTATCGGTACTAAGTGGATATTCAGGAATAAATTGAATGAAAATGGTGAAGCCACAAGAAATAAAGCTAGATTGGTATGTAAGGGATATGCACAAGAAGAAGGCATTGAATATGGTGAAACATTTGCACCTATTTCTCGATTGGAAGGAGTTAGAATGCTACTTCCATATGCTGCACACAAGAAATTCAAAGTCTATCAAATGGATGTGAAGTCAACATTTCTGAATGGTATACTTGAAGTAGAGGTCTACATCAAACAACCTGAAGGATTTGTTGATCCTAACAATAAAGACATGGTATGTAGATTACATAAAGCTTTTTATGGCTTGAAGCAAGCACCTAGAGCATGGTATGAAAGACTACATACTTAGTTGTTAAGTATTGGATTTTTTAGAACAAGTGAAAACAATAATCTATATATGAAAGGTGATACTGATGATACTATTATCATTGCTAAAATATTTGTTGATGATATTATTTTTGGAGGCTCAGATCTTGTATGCAAGACATTTTCTGATGAAATGCAAAAGGAATTTGAAAATTCTATGTTCAGAGAGATTAAGTTCTTTCTTAGACTAGAAGTGATTCAACGAAGTGATGGAATATTCATCACACAATCTAAATACATAAAGGAAGTACTGAAGACATTTGGCATGGAAGATGCTAAACCTGTGGGGACACTGATGGCTATTGGAAGAAAATTGACAAAGGTAGATGAAACTAAAGAGGTAAATTAGACACTTTACTAATCCATGATTGGTAAGTGAATGTACCTAGTTCACAGTAGACTAGATATAGCACATGCTGTGGGTATTGTTGCAAGATTTTTTGCTAATCCTAGAGAATCACACATGATAGCTACAAAAAGGATCTTAAGATACCTAAAGAAAATAGAAAATTATGATTATGGTATCCTAAGGAAGGGAAGTTTGAACTGAAAGTTTACACCGATGCTGATTGGGCTGGAAATGTGGATGATAGAAAAAGCACCACCGGAGGAGCATTTTTCTTTGGTGAAAGACTTGTAACCTGGACAAGTAAAAAGTAGGCTTGTATTTCTTAGTCTATAGCTAAAGCAGAGTATATTGATGTTGATACTAACTATTCAAACATTGCATATATCAAACAAGTGTTGGAAGGGATGAATGAGGTAATCACTGACCCGGTGATTATATATTGTGACAACACTAGTGCTATTAATATTTCAAAGAATCTTGTGATGCACTCTAAGACAAAGCATATATCTATTAAGTATCATTACTTAAGAGAAAAAGTGCAAGAGAAGAAAGTGAAGTTAGAATTTATCACATCTAAAGAACAACTTGCAGATATTTTTACAAAGCCTCTACCGAAGGACACATTTGAATACTTGAGGACTAGACTTGGGATCTTTCCCCTATCTATCGGTCACTAAGGTGATTTGGTTGTTGCGTCAGCCTACTTTTATCAGAAGATCATTCATGTTGATGCAACATAGTTCACACTTTCAATCATGTTCAATGTTGTGATTAAGTTTGAAGAACTTGAACCGATTGGAATATCAGTATACAGAGATATAGAGGATGATAGAATTGTTTTTTTATTTATTTCTTTGGCATTGTTGTCAAAGGGAGAGATAAATAATATGAAAAGAGATAAGAATCAACATGAATTATCTAAGGGAGAGACAATTTGAATGAGACAAAGTATTGAAGATCAGTTACAGAAGCAGGAACAAGAGAACTGAAAAGATCACAACTATAGAATGGTAAAGCTATATTATCTAATGTTATTTAGTAATGTAGTGATTAAACATATTAAGTCTATTTGACTTACAACATTTTGTTCACAAAGTTGTAGAATATATGTTTGGTATGTGTATGGTACATTTCATATTACTTGAGTTGCCATCAATGCCAAAGGGAGAGGTTGTTGGACTACAACTAATTTGGAATCTAATTGAAGAATCCATGATTAAAGATCATTGAGGACTTGCTGATTAGATATGTAATATGATTAAATTAGTATTATGTTGTCATTGATGTCAACTAGTTTGACATCACTTATCTTGTAAGTTACTATACCGAGACATCTAAAGAAAGGTGAAAGAGATGAAGAAAAAAGAAATCTACATGGGGAAAGATGTACATGATAGATGAGGATAAGGAGCACATTGAGTAACTTGTTGATGAGTCTATGACTTGATGATATTGACTTTATTATGTTGCATTCATTTATGATGAAGTATAGAGCTGAAAGGCACAAAGTAGTGTTGTCGATAAATGAAGCATTTCTAGTATACACTGACGGAGTGTAGTGTATACCGATCATAGTATTAACCAAGTAGTGTTCATCAACACATTTCTTTATTAACCAAGCAGAATAGAATGAACTAAATGATTAGTTTAGCTGATAAGATTGATGAGCTATAAAGTACATCAATTTTAGTGATAACAGATAATGTTTGTTATGAAGATTGACGACTAACAAAATTAAAGGAAGATCTAATAGAGTAGATTGAAATGTGTTATTGACACGTCAGCTGAGAAAATTTGAAGTGGAAAAATCTATGAATGTGGTTAAACTTAAAAATTTGATGGAGGAGAAGAAAATAATTTACCCATCTATATAAGAGACTAGAATTTCATTATGAAAAGATGCTGGAAGAAGGAGAAACTGCAGGAATATCATGTGAACAAGGTTTTCATGCATTCTAATCATACTGGTTAGTGAGAACCGAGCTGGAGAATAATTACCAAGCTATAGAGAGCAATTATCGATGGATAGTAAGTTGATACTATATTGAATCTGAAGTGAAATATTGGTCAAAAGGAATTGTATAGACTAAATATTGATCTATAATCTACAATTGAAGTTTTATTAAGGTAGGTCATTTACTGTTACATATTTAACCATTATATATAGTCAAAATCTCTTAACTGAGTGGACTCTAAAAGTCTTATGAGGTAGCATTCATAGAATGAACATTGTTATCCTGTCAACCCCATAGTGAATGCTAGTTGGATGATAACTTCTAGTCTAAAATCCTCTAACAAGGTCACACCTGATAGTGTGTTTGTAAACCTTTAACAGGGTTGGGTCTTAACCGACCTCGCTTTAGAAGAGTGAACAATTTTGGGTTGTCGGTCCCAGGTGGTTTTTCCCTTTACAGGGTTTCCACATTAAATCTCTTGTGTTATGTGTTGATTTTGATTTTTTTTGTTATCATACTTTACATGTTAGATTTGATCAATAACTGTTATAGTATTAGACTGGTAATCGGTAAAAGCACAGATAGTGAAAGTAATTATTGTTTACTGAGGAGCAAAAATAGAAGTTGTTTTGAATTATACATTTTGTTTTGGGACACTGGATAATTGATTCAACCCCCTCTTAGCTATTCTAACAAGATATAGAATACAACTTGAGTTATGAAGTCTCCAGTTGACAGTTACCATTTCCTGAGTTTATTTGGGAGAGTCGATAGTGTTTATAAGATTGTGGTAGTTGCACCTATCATCATGGTATGCACACTTGGATTTATGTTAATAGGAGAGTTAACAATGTTTGGTTAAGAAAACATGACTTAATTCAGCATAAAAAGAAAGTTGGAATTAATTTAGTGAAGCTGACTGTGTGTAGCGTGGCATCTACTCACATAAAATTGTGAAGTCCTAATTTATGTTGCATGCTTAGTAGAGATGACTGAGGTGTTATTGGAGAGTTGTATTGTTTCTCTAATATGATTTCAAGATTGTTCTACTAGGCTGACTTGATTATATCATTTGGAGGAAGGATATTTATAGACAGTCATTTGTGATTGTAAAGGTGTGGTTCATAGTTGAAAGAAAAGAGTAGAGTAGAAAGTGAAAAGTATTGAGCCATCAACAGAAGGTGTATGTGACCAAGTAAAGAGTATATGATATTCATTGGAACTGATTTAGACAATAGGTCTATGCGCAGTTTACCAAGATCTAGATATAGTGTGTATATGTTAATCAGAAGGTTGTAGCCTTCATCCCTTTGAGTAGTATGCTCTAGGACAATGTGTCCTCACCCCTAACATGGTTAATTTTAAAAGACTCCTAATAGGGTCCAAATCTTGACCAGGTCACTATAGTTATTGCATTGTAAAGATCAACTCCTAACAGGGTTGCAAGATCTTCTAACAAGGATCATAATACACTAGTGTAGTTCTTAATGGGTGTCAATTCCCACTGGGGTTTTCACTTATTTGGGTTTCCCCATAACCAAAATTATGGTGTTGTGTCAAGTGTTATTTCATTTTGTTTATGCTTAATGTTCTTATATACTTAATTGGATAAAGAATTGAATCTTGTAGATAAATGATTCACCCCCCCACCCCTCTCAGTTATCTCTTGGGAATATTTCTAACAGACTACCTAAAGGTAAAGGTAGATATAAGGGAAAGTTACCTTTAGCTTGTTTTAATTGTAAAGAAGTTGGCCATATTTCTGCTAGATGTCCCAATGGGAAAGAGGAAGATAAAAACCAAGAATGATCTGGTGATGGAAGCTATGGAAGAAGAAATAACAGAGGTTACCGACACTACAATAGAAATAATCAAAATCATAAAGATAAGGGAAAAAAGGCATGTTATTGGTTGAATATGTAGACACCAACACCAAAACTGATGATGATGTTCAGGTAGTGTTTGTTGCATTGAAAGATGATTCTGAAGAGGAGGAAAGGTATGTAGAAACAAAACTCAATTCTAAAGTTAGTAAAAATGATACTTGGATCATTGCAATGGCTGTACACATCACATGACTGGTGATGAAGATAAGTTTGATCATCTTGAGCATTATAATGGGGGATCAATAAAAATGGGTAATGATACACCTTGCATGGTTAAAGGAAAAGGATCTTTATTGATAAATGATATAATTAGATGTGATAATGCTTATTGGGTAAAAGGACTAAATTACAATTTTCTAAGTGTAGCACAACTTAACAACTCAGGTCACCAAGTGGAATTTGAAAGCAAGAAGGTGAAGATCTATTATGAGAGTGGAAAGCTTGTTGGAATAGGAGGACAATCAAAAGGTAACTTATTTTATCTTGACAATGCTGAGACTTCTTGTTTACTACTGAAAAATGAAGATGCATGGTTATGGCATAAAAGGTTATGTCATGTAAATTTTGATAACATGATTAAGATTAGTAGAAAGAGAAAAGTTAGAGGACTGCCTAGCCTAACTAAACCTGATCATGTTATGTGTCATCAATGTCAGAAAGGGAAGATGACAAAATCTAGTTTTAAAATTAAAAACTATTCAAAAAAAAATCTTGGAGTTAGTTCACACTGACCTATGTGGTCCTATGAGAACTCAAAGCTACTATGGTGATAGATACTTTATTCTCTTTGTTGATGATTATACTAGATTGATGGCTGTCATGTTTTTAAAAGAGAAATCTAAGGCATTTAAGATCTTTCAATGGTACAAGGCTAAAGTAGAAAAAGAAACCAAAAAAGAACTAAAATGCTTGAGGTATGATAGAGGTGGTGAGTTTATTTATGATGAATTCACTAACTATTATAATGAGCATGGCATCAAAAGATAGGTTTCTACACCTAGAACACAACAACAAAATGGGATTGCTAAAAGGAGAAATAGATCTATTGTTGATTGTGCAAGAACACTTATGATAGAGAAAAATGTTGCACAGATGTACTAGAGAGAAGAAGTTAGCACAACGGTATATGTCCTGAACCAAGTTCAACTAAAGAAAGACACAAACAAGACACCCTACGAGTTATGGTTTGGATACACACCAAGTGTAAGGTACTTCAAAATTTTTGGTAGCAAATGTTTTATTCTAAAAGATTATTGGAATGGGAAATTTGACTATTCATTGGATATTCCACTAAAAGTAAATCTTACAAGTGTCTGAATAAGGTTACTAATAAGATGATTGAAAGTGCTAATGTCAGAGTTGATGAATTTTCTGATAAAAATGATGAAGAAATCACTAAGGAGCTAGAAGACTATGGTATATTTGCTTATGTTGAAGATCTAGAGTATCTACCAAAGCCATAGGCTGAGTTGACCGAGCATCAAGAAAATAATCCTGAGGAACAACAAAGGGAAATCGAGGGTTAGGAAGGAGCTTTCGAGCAAGGAAATGAACCTAAATAGAATGAAGAACAAAGAAGAGATCAAGTGCTAACAAGATTTATCAGAAGACATCATCCTGAGAACCAAATCATTGGAGACAAGCAAGCAGGCATGATGACAAGAAGTAAGTTAAGACAAAATGCATGCTTACTTTGTGATTTTGAACCTAAGAATGTTACGGTTGTTAGAAATAGGGAATACTGAGAGGGGGGGGGGTGAATTAGTATTCTACAAACTTCTTCTTTCGCCAATATAGAAAATTAACTTGATGCTTGGAAAACAAAGTAAACTAAATAACATGCACAACAATAAGGCAAATAAACTCATAACACCATGTTTGTTCTTGAGGTAACCCTGGCCAAGGGGAAACCCTGGTGGGGATGATACCCACAAGTGATCCACTAATCAAAAGTATCTTGTTAAGGATGTTGACCCTATTAGGAGTCTATTACATACATAAAGTGTCTCTGTCCTGATTAAAGGACTCTAGGTCTTGTTAGAAGCCTCAACCCTGGTAAGAGTTGGTATACAAAATAGAATGATTACAAGATGAGCTCACTGCCCAAACATGTAATGTATAGTAATATCTATTTACAAAAAGGTAAGGTACTTAACCTTTTACTGTTGTCAAATAGCTTTCCTAGCTTCTTCACTTTCATATACAAAATATTCTTTCTTTTCTTTTACAACATATATCTTTGCATCATATCAATACAATATCTTATCACATCGAGCATATGTCTTCGCATTACATAGTTCTTACATTTATACAAGTTATTAAGAATAATAACTTTACAGATGGCTTTACAAAGTATAAACTCAAAACTAACTTCTACTACCCAAGAGTTAACATCTAGGATGTCATCCCTTGTATGGTTAAGTCATTATTTTGATTAAAAAAAAAAATCCCTTAACTATTTTACTTGTTCTATCTTCTTACTCTTCTCAGTCAACTCTAACTCTGTTTCAGTAAATTTTCAATAACTTCTTTCGTACATGTCGTATAGGCTTGCACTTCTAGATGTGTCTTTTTCATACATATAATTATCCATGTTCAAGTGTACATGCACTGAACCTACTTCTATCAACATCGCTATCCAAACTATCTCTAGTTAGACTAGAAAATACTGCTTATACTTAGACAATTTTACTTGTGCTCTATCATAAATGCTTTCTATCATAGTGTGATCTTCATACTAATTATATGTTTCCATAATGACAAAACCTTGATATCTAACTCAGCCAACTTTCCAACAATCTCCCCCTTTGTCATTGATGGCAACATATGAGAAAATTGGCTAAGTCATACAAAACTTCAAAATTGTGGCCATAACAAAAGTTCTTCAATATACTTATATCTCCAAATATCTATAGAATATCTATACTCCCCCTAGGAATATGCCTCCATACATTCTATACAATATATCATACTATCTATACAATTCACAATTTTTTGCTATTACTCCTCATTTGATAACAATGACAAAAAAGGGTGCCAAAACTATTCAACAAAAATGTTTACCTTTGGATTCAATATTGCAAAGCTGGTAGGCTTGTAGCACAATCTATAAAATTTATCTTTATGCTCTCTAACTCTTTCTCCCATGATTGTTTGATAGTGTCTGAAACACTAAAAATTGCACATAAACCATAAGATGCTATTTCACATGCCTTAAGGTTAGCATAGTGAAATTCCTCATAAGATTTCTTAGAGGTAAGACATTCTTCCAATTGACATTCAAGAATACTAATCTTAATTGAAACATACTCTCTTAATAGAGAGAATCTTTTCAATTTCTTTTCCTTTTCATCACTTGGAATCCTTGTGTCATCATACAATTTACTTATTCTTTTCTCAACATCAGATATCTTCACATTCGGACTTGCTAGGAGATTTGCTACTGTCTGAATTTTTGCCTCTTTTTCTTTCATCTTATCTACTATTGCTGATACAAGATCTTCAGATTTTGTACATTGTTTATATAGAGATTTTCCTTTCTCCAAGCTTTTTCTTAGTTGTTTTATGCAAATACCTAGATTATCAATATTATTTCTGATATTCTGACATATATCCTAAAATATTTTTGCTTCATAGGTTGCTTGTGCTTTCATTGTAGCCATGTCTGATAGATTTGTGAATTCACTATCAAATGCTTTCACAACTTCCTTTGCTTTGACCTGTGGATCTGCCTCATTGATCTGACTAGTTATAACATTCTGCATTTTTTTGTTACTTCAATCAGTGATCCTTCAAGGCTTTTAACTTTCTTGTTCTTCAAAATGATTTTATTTAGAGATGAGATCAATTCTATTTGATCATCATCATCAACTTCCTGTCCAAGACTAGCAAAGATGGATTTCATCTATGGCTTCTCTGCTACTACCTTGGGTGTAATATTGATTTCTATTTTTTCATGAGTTCCTTCTTATCCTGCTACCTCTGTGTCATCTTGTGTTTCTGCTTGATTCTTTTCTTCTTCTTCTTCTTGTTTGATTTCCTTTTCTTCCTCATTCACTATCATATCTTGTTACATTCCATAGCTGAATTATCAACAATGTCCTCAAGATTATTGAATGGGTTGTCCTCAGTATCCAAAAGGATATTAGTTCCTTCCACATTCATTGATTCAGATTCAATGTTGATTGATGGTGGTGGTGATGGTGTAGGACTTTTCTATTTCTCAGCTTCCAATCCTTCATCTAGTGCACTTGTGTGCTCACTAGGCCTTGAGGTCATTACCTTTATAACTGTCTATTTAGTTTCCTTATTACTTCCTCATAGTTCCCTCCCATTATCAAGATGGTTCTCCTCTTCATTCTCAATGAGTATTAAGATCTTTCAAAATTTCTTTGAAATTATCTTCATCTTTAATGTCACAAAGCTTCCTTACATAGTTTTCTCTTATGTCTCTATCTTCTTCTACTGCTCTTTTCTTCATGTTCACTATCTTTTCAAACAATTCATCATGAATCTTTGCTTGAATATTGTCAAAATTCTTATCATCCAAAATCATATGTCTGATGACTGCATTTTCAAAGTTCAACTTCTCAGAATAGTTGTACATCTTATAGTATTTGTTCATCTTAGAGAAATGTCCTTCATTAATGATTAGGGAATTTACTTTCTCTATCTTCGGTTTCCATTTCTTCTTGTTTCATCTAGTTTCTTCATCATCTTTTACTTCAGATACCTTACTTTGCACTAGGATAAATATTGTTTTCTGTCTCTTTCCTAGCCCACTTTAAATTTCCTTTACTCTTTTAGCTGGTGGAGTGGTGGAGGTTCTAGTTGATTTCCTTGTTTCTTGTACCTCTTCAACTTTTACCACTTTTTCTAAATTCTGAACATTTTCGGTCTAATCTACAAATGATGAAAGGGGTGGAACAAACAAAACTTCTTTTTGTCCAATGTCTCTTATTGTTGCTACAGTCTTCTTCGCAACTAGGAATTCAAGTTCTATCATTCTAGTATCCTTAAGAATTTTCTTAATGGTGTTGTCAACTCTCTTTTTGGCCAATTTATCTTCATGTAGAGACTTCATAGAGTTAAAGTTCTCCTCATAGGTTCCAAATCTAGAACTAGTCACATCTAGCTTTCTCTTAAGCAATCTATTCACATACTCTTCTGCTTAAATTTATGAAACTTCATATCCAAGAGGATCAATAAAATCAACTCTTGGTTCAACTACTTCAATGAAAGTAAAATCAGTGTCAACCATAAAACATATTTCATTTTTATACTTCTCTACAATAGCTTGTGGAATCCTTGACCTTTTCTTCATTTGATTTTGAAATGTTTTGATTACCAAGGTTGCACTCTCATTAACCTTGTCAATAGGATGTCTCAGATACACCTTTCTAATTCTATCTATAGTAGGGTAAGAGTTTGGAGTTGGGGGACAATTCTATGGAAGTCTTTTAGAAATGAGAGATGTCACTCAAAATGGGTGCCCATTTTAGGTTCAGGCACCCAATCCGTGCCCATTTTTTTATTCAAAAAATGGGTGCCCGTTTCTAAATTTTTTTATTTTTTATTTAGATTTAAAAATGCATTTTAAGACTTTGAATTTTTTTTTAAAAATGGGTGCCCATTTCTTAAGACATGAGTGGGAAGCACACATCCACCTTGAATTTCATTTCAAATTCAGTATGGATTAGGCTTGGTAGAACCAAGCCTATGCCTTGACCTCCAAAAATTTGGTTAAGGCATTAAAGAGTAAAATTTCTGCCTTGTCATAATTTTTAGGACAACTTCCTCAATAAATTTTTTGACAAAATGAAAACCCATTTTAGCTCTTATTGTGTAGATTATAAAAATATAAATTTTATAGTGATATGATGAATTTTAATATTTATACAATATTTATTAAGCCAACTTGGTACCTAAACTTGAAATACCAAGGTTAACAAAAACTTTAATAACTTTTTTAATTTTTTGTTTTTTTAAAAATGAGTTATATGTAATCAAACTACATATAATTCTTTTCAATTTAAAAACAAAATTGAAAAAAAGTGAAGTTATCATCAAATTATGGTGTCCGCACACCAGAGGTTTCAAAAATGTACATTATAGTCAATTAAAAATTAATAAATAAAAAAATATTCAGTAAAAAAATAAGATAAAATATTCTCATCAATCTTCAATGTTTTAGGTACCTTTTCCCAAAACAATTCCCAAAAATACATTCATTTACTTTTAAAAGGGGTGTTTGTACACACATGAGGTGTGATCCTGAAACAAACATTTTGAAAAAGTGGTTTTTAGACATGCATACTAAAATTCAATTTATACAATGTGGGTATTGAAATAAATTACATATTTGAAAACTATATTCTGAGCACTAAATTTTATATTATTGAAGTTTTCCAAGATTCAATCTTTAAGTGCTTCAAATTTGGACATCAATTGACATAAATTTTGAAAAATAGATAAAACACTTCCACTTTTTGGCCAAAAGTGGGACCCAACTTCTTGCAACCACCCAGTAGTCATGTTATTATTCCAATCTTCTTAATAAATGAAAAAACATGTATGTACTCAGAGAAGAGAATCTAAACTTTGAATTATTGGTTTTCTTTATCTTCTCAAGGTTCTCAAACAACTGAATTCTTAAAATTTCACACATATGTTGCATGAACCATTCTAGCTACCATGTCATCTTCTCTAGAGTTTGCACAAAACTTAGATGTTAAGATCTTGCAAAAAAATCTAACATCATCTTGTAATATCTTGCTAATTACTATCCCTCTACCATTATAGGATGACTTGGTATTGTCCAATACAGTCTTCTTCACATTTTTCTCATTAAAGGGTATGACTCCAGTTTTAGACAAATCAGTTACCTCATGAATTAGGTCTGCAATAATATCTATCACTCTGTCATTTAGCCAAAACTTCCTATTATGAATTCTACTTAAAATGATTTTAGTGCATTCATCATCATCATCAAATTCATAGTGCAGTGAATGCTTTACAATTTCATTTTCCTTTAGATGTTCAAATCCTTCTTTCAATGACATATCCTGATTATATAACTTCTCATATTCCTTAGTCATGTTACTCTCACTTAGGGTTTTAAATTTTCTTCTTAAATAACCTCTTACATCTTCTAAATGTAAAACACCATCTGGTACGGATGACAATGAAAGACTACGGTCTTCTTCCAAGGTTTCTATTGGCTTCCTTTTAACTCTAGGTCTAACAGTATCCCTTACATGATGAATAAGTGATACATCCATGACTTCTGCAAAGTCTTGTAACTACTTGATAGAATTTCTCAGTAAAATACCTCAATTTCACAATTCAGGGCTTTGCGTAGATCTGTCACAAAATTCTTTACCACATCCTACAAACTCATCTCAATCACCAATGCATTGATCTTCTTATCACTTGTAGTCACTTGAATGATCAAGTAATACTAATCATAATATTTAACCTTTCAATCTTTCACGATTCTGACATCACATTCAATTCTTTTGTTGCTTCTTTCTGAAAACTTGTTCCTTCTTTCCTACAAAACTTCATACTTCTCGCAAACACACATACATTCATATTAGCTCATGTGCTCTTAACCATAGTATCAATACATCACATACTACCTTACATTAACTGTGCAAGACTCAATTCATTCTATACTAATTTCTACATTATCCGAAGTTCCTACTCTAATACATTCTTTATGAATTAAGTGCTTTGAGATGGGTTAGGAAGTGTTTCACACTTACTATTAGATACTTCACCTGTCTGATTACCATTTTAACTGAGGGTGTCTGCTTGATTTGTGGCTTTAACAAATTTAATTTCTTTTGAATTACTATAGCATCCTTTCTGACTGTTGCTTGCATTCTCATTTCTTTTTGTATAGTT
Organism: Chamaecyparis obtusa; assembly: GCA_027943335.1. Taxonomy (NCBI): domain Eukaryota; kingdom Viridiplantae; phylum Streptophyta; class Pinopsida; order Cupressales; family Cupressaceae; genus Chamaecyparis; species Chamaecyparis obtusa. The sequence goes on along the minus strand of BSBK01001899.1, from coordinate 47,793 downwards.
TCTAGGATTAGGGTTTCTCATGTTATTCATTCTGCAAAATCTTGTTGTATGACCAAATTTGTTACATATCTAGAAAAACTGCATTGTTTCCATATCTTGGTCCTATCTGATTGATTTGTGATCTACAATTCCTGGCAATGTTTCCAATCTTGTTGCATCTATAACACACAAATCCACTTCTTTTGTTCATATCTTCAGTAGGTCTCTTATCTACATGGTTAGCATCTCTAAACATTCTACTACTATTATTATCATTAGATCTAGGCTTCTTACAATCAATAGCTCTATGTCCAAAACCATGACAATTATAACAATAACCATTGAGAGATTTGAATTGCTTACCTGTGCAATATTTCTTCAAATGACCAAAAGTATTACATGCAAAACATATACCTTTGAATTCTCTTTGTTTATCTTTGGGTGGTTCATCTTCTTTAGGTGGATTGGGTATGTCTTCAGATTTGTTACCTTCATCAGGTTTCTTTTCATCTTTTTTCTCAGAGACTTTCAAATATGGTTCCTTTCTTTCTTCACTTATCTTAGATGAGTTAAATCCAAGACTAGTTTTATCATAAAATGGCTTTTGAAAAGACATTTGTTCATCAATATTTTCACTAGTGGAATACAGTTTCTCAAGATGTTTAGACTGTGTTAGTTCTCCTTTCACAATTGTGTTGTACTTTTCAAGTTCCACATACTGTAATTCAGTTTTCTCAAGTTCAAATGTCACTTTACAAAGTTATACTTTAGATCTTGATTTACATATTTCAGATATGATTCATTCTTCTTGTTTCCATCTTTCAAATTTAACTTTAGATCAACAATCTTTAATTCATGTTTAAGGATCTCATTTTCTTTCTTCAGATTTCAAATTTCATCACAATCTTAGATTTTTATTGAAGGTTCTTTCTTTGATTTTAGTTCTTCTAGATTTTCTTTTAGCTTCTCAATAAATTTCTTTTCATCATATTATTTCCCTTTTAGAGTATCTCTTTCTTCAATAATAATATCAATCTGTTCAAGAGCTTCTTCAAGATTCTTCTGTAATTGATCCATATCCCTAGAGATCTTACTCAAGGTTCTAGGCTTTCTCTAAGTAACTTTCTTCTAAGTAACTAAGCTCTGATACCAATTTTTATAAATAGGGAATACTAAGAGGGGAGGGTGAATCAATATTCTACAAACTTTTACTTTCGCCCAATTATGGATATAGAAAATTAACTTGATGCTTGCAAAACAAAGTAAACTAAATAACATGCAAAGAAATGAACTCATAACACCATGTTTTTTCTTGAGGAAACCTTTTCAAAGGAAAAGCCCCAGTGGAGATGATACTGACAAGCGATCCACTAATCAAAAGTATCTTATTAAGGATGTTGACCCTATTAGGAGCCTATTACATACATATAGTGTCTCTGTCCTGATTAAAGGACTCTGGGCCTTGTTAGAAGCCTCAACCCTACTAAGAGTTGGTATACAAAATAGAATGATTACAAGATGAGCTCACTGCCCAAAAATGTAATGTATAGTGATATTTTTTTACAAAAGGGTAAGGTACTTAACCTTTTACTGTTGTCAAATAGCTTTCCTAGCTTCTTCACTTTCATATACAAAATCTACTTTCTTTTCTTTTACAATACATAACTTTGCATCATATCATTGCAATATCTTATCCCATCGAGCATATGTCTTCGCATTACATATTTTTTACATTTATACAAGTTATTAATAATAATAACTTTACAGTCAGCTTTACAAAGCATAAACTCAAAACTAACTTTTGTTACCCAAGAGTTAACATCTAAGATGTTGTTTCTTGTATGGTTAAGTCATTTTTTTGATAAACAAAATAATCCCTTAACTATTGTACTTTCTTTGTCTTCTTACTCTACTCAGTCGACTCTAACTCTATTTCGGTAAATTTGCAATAACTTGTTATGTACATTTCATACAGTCTCGTGGTTCCAAATGTGTCTTTTTCATACATAGAATTATCCATGTTCAAGTGCACATGCACTAAACCTACTCTTATCAACATCGCTATCCAAAATTGTCTCTGGTTAGACTGGAAAATACCTCTTATACTTAGACAATTTTACTTGCACTCTATCATAAATGCTTTCTGCAATTGTGTGATCTTTATAATGATTATATGTTTCCATAATGACAACAACTTGATATCTAACTTAGCCAAATTTCCAACAAAGGTTGCACTTGAGAATGGTGAATGGATTAATGCTACGAATGAAAAGATAGAACAAATTGAGAAAAACAAGACATAGACTTTAGTACCTAGACCAAAAGATAAAAATGTTATCAGTACTAAATGGATTTTCAGAAGTAAGCTAAATGAGAATGGAGAAATTACTAGGAATAAAGTTAGACTTGTTTGCAAGGGATATGCACAAGAAGATGGTATTGATTATGGTGAAAGTTTTTCACCTATTTTTAGACTAGAAGGAGTTTGCATATTACTTGCATATGTTGCACATAAGAAATTCACGATCTATCAAATGGATGTTAAGTTAGCTTTTCTGAATGGAATACTAGAAGAGGAGGTCTACATAGAACACCCAAAAGGATTTTTTGATCTGAATAAAAAAGACATGGTATGTAGACAAAACAAATCTTTATATGGATTATAGCAAGCACTGAGAGAACCGTATGAAAGGTTACATACTTATATTGTAAGTATTGGTTTTGTAAGAACTAGTGAAATCAACAATTTTTACATGAAAGGAAGATCTGATGATACTATTTTGATTGCTCAAATATTTGTGGATGATATAATTTTTGGAGGACAAGATCATATTTGTAAATCATTTGCTGATGAGATGAGACAGGAATTTGAAATGTCAATATTTTGAGAGATTAAATTATTTCTAGGTTTTTAGGTTAGTCAACAAAATGATGGAATTTTCATCACATAATCAAAGTACATTAAGAAAGTATTGAGAACATTTGGCATGGAAGATGCTAAACCAATAGGAACACCGATGGTTACAGGTTGAAAATTGAAAAAAGATGATGAATCTACAGAGGTAAATCAAACATTGTACTGATCTATGATTGGTAAAATAATGTATGTAGTACATAGTAGGCTTGATATAGCACATGCAATGGGGATTCTAGCTAGATTTTTTTCCAATCCAAAGGATTCACATATGGTTGCAGTGAAAAGAATCTTGACATACCTAAAGAAAAAAGATGATTATGGCTTTTGGTATCCTAAGAAAGGAAAATTTGAACTAAGAGTTTACACTGACATAGATTGGGCTGGAAATATAAATGATAGAAAGAACACAACCAGAGGAGCATTTTTCTTTGGTGAAATACTTGTGACTTAGACAAGTAAGAAACAACCTTGTATTTCTTAGTCTACTGATGAAGAAGAGTATGTTACTACTACTACAAACTGTTCAAACATTGCTTATATCAAACAAGTGTTTAAAGGGATGAATGAGGTAATCACTGAGCTGGTGATTATATATTGTGACAACACTAGTGCTATAAATATTTCTAAGAATCTTGTAATGCATTCAAAGACAAAGCATATATCAATTAAGTATCACTACTTAAGAGAACAAGTAAAGGAGAAGTAAGTCAAACTAGAATATGTTACTTCAAAGGAGCAACTTGATGATATTTTTAGCAAGCCTCTACTGAAGGACACTTTTGAATACTTGAGGACTAGACTTGGGGTCTGTCCCCTATCTACCGGTCACTAATGTGATCTGGAGGTTGCATTGGCCTATTATTATCAGAAGATCATTCATATTGATGCAACATAGCTCACACTTTTGATTATGTCTAAGGTTGTGAATGATTTGAGGAACTAGAACAGAGAATTTGCATATTAGTATACAGAGATACATTGTCTACACTTAACAATGGAGGGTTACTTGGTTATTGTAGATTTGTATGTTTTATGTTTCTATTTGGCATTATTGTCAAAGGAAGAGAAACAATATGAGAGATAAACAAAGAGATCAATGGAATATCTATCTAAGGGAGAGATAATCAAAGAAAGTCAGGGAGATATTTGAATATTTGTTGTTGAGAATAGAAGGAATCTGAGAGCTAAAAAGATCAAATCCACAAAGGAGAGTTTACACTTGTAATGTTATTATGTAATGTAGTGATTAAACATATTAAAAATCAAGCTAGGAAGAGCTTACCGAGCTACAACATTTACTTACATAGTTGTAGAATACATGTTTGGTATGTGCATGGCATATTTTCATATTTCTTGTGTTGCCATCAATGCCAAAGGGAGAGATTGATGAACTACAACTGATTGAATACCTGAATAACTTGAAGATCAATTATTAGAGATCACCGAGTTACTTAAATGATATGTAAGATAATTAAATCAATCATTATGATATCATTGATGTCGTATAGTTTTGACAGTACTTATCATGTAAGTTACAAACATCTAAACATCTGTAAAAAGAGAGAAAAGATGAAGAAGTAAGATATCTACATGGAGAAAGATGGATATGATAGATGAGGATAAGGAATACTTTGGGTAGCTTATTGATGAGTTTATGATCTCATAGTGTTAACTTGATTATGTTGCATTAATCTACTATGAAGAAGGAAGAAAAATTGTATAAGACAATGTGGCCGGTAAATAAAGACTTCAGTATACACCAATCCAGTGTAGTGTATACCAAGCGACAATATTAATCGGGCTTGTGTTCGCTAATGCATTTCTTTGTTAAGCGAGTATGGATGGAAGTATTAAATGCTTAGTTTAGCCGATAGAAAAAGATGAGCTGGAAATTGTTATGATTTCAAGATTGAGGATAAAGTTTTTATGAGATCCATGACTGATAAAATTTGGAAAAGATCTAAACAATAGAATTGAAACATGTTATTGACAAAACTACCAAGGAAGGTTTAAGAGGCAAAATAAATGAAGAAGGATAAGCGGAAAAATCTGATGGTTGATATGAAAATAGTTTATCTGTCTAATATATAAGAGATATGAGTTTCTTTATTGAAACTATGCTGGAAGAAAGAAGACTATAGTGATTTCATGTGAAGACATTTTCATACATGCTTGATCAGACTGCTTGAAGGAGAATTGAATTGCAGAACAATACCGAGTGTCAGAGAGCTATTACCGAGTGAAAGTAAGTCGAGGAAGTGAATTGAAATATTGATCAGAGGATTTTTATGGGCTTAGAATAGATTTGAATGTCTACAAATTAAGTTGTATTGTAATCAGATCAATTACTATTTTAGTTTAACCATTGATACAGAAAATTTCCTAACTGAGTGGACTTAATTGTCTTATGTTATGCCCCAATGTCATTCAAGGAATGTACATTGTTATCTTATTGACCCCATAGTGAATGCTAGTTAAAAATTAACTATTAGTCTTAAATCCTCTAACAAGGTCACACCTAACAGTGTGTTTGTAACCTTTAATAGGGTTGGCTCTTCACCGATCTCACTTCATAAGAGTGAAAATTATTTTGGATTATCGGTCCCAGGTAGTTTTTCCCTTAGCAAGGTTTCCATGTTAAATCATTGTGTTATGTGTTTTTGTGATGATTATTTTATTGTCATACTTTACATACTACAAATTTGATTTCGTTGGTAATCATAGTGAGTTAATTAACTAGTAATTGGTAAAGGCACATACATATTAATAGTTTATGTTACCGAACTGCAAAATTTATTGAAATTATTTTGAGCATTACATGTTTGTATTTGGGACTGTAGGATAATTGATCTAACTGATTCACCCCCCTCTCAGTTATTCTAACACCACCAAGGAATTTCCCATCTTAGCAATGCTAAAGTCAATGATCTGATCATGGACAACAATGGCAAAGCTCCCTATAGCTGAGTTTGAGATATTCTTAAGAGGAGGTAATGAAGACTTACCTGTGGGTTTGACACCAAAAAGGGATTACTATTTTCTTGCGACCACCTGTTGAACCCCTGTATCACAACAAATTCCCATCCTAGGGTCCCTAGGATTTTATCCTGCATTAGGATCCTTACCTTGCACCTCATCTCCCTTAGAAACTCAAAGATTTTTGCCTACAACAATAGGACCAACACCATCATTTGCTACACCAGTCCTACCTAGATCCAAATTTGAATTTCAAACCTAACATCATCTGTGATCTCCTCCTCCACTCTCCATTACTTTAAACTAAGGATAATTTCAAGGTTGTTTGTAATAATTGCAAGCTTTTAGGTCCTCCCTTGTTCACTTCTTAGATAGAACTAAATATATTTTTTTCATTGAATATTCAATGTAATATTTCTATACCTTGGGCTAAACAAAGTCAAATTAGAAAGGGAACGACATGTAAAGTACCTATTGAAGGTTCGATATAAATTAACATAGATGGGGTAGAAAAGGAAATCCTAGACCTGCTACTTATGGGGGAGTGGTTCTTGACCATAATGGTAGTTATTTATGCATAACCACTATGCCAAGGCCTATGCATCCTACATTGGCCTACAATCGGTGGCTTCTTAGGGATTTGCTAAGGTATGTCTTTAATCTAATTCATTGAATATTATCAACTATATTAAAGGGTCTCAAACGACTAGTTTGACCATAAATACCTTGATTCTTGATTTTCTATAACCTAATTACTTTCCTTTAAAATGAATAAGATTTCACACATATGTTGTGAAGCTAATTCTATTGTGAATGGGTTTGCAAAATTAGGAGTTTTACAATCTAGTGAGAAATTATGGAGGGTAAATGCAATCAACCCCCATGAAATCAAAGTATTTATTCAAAATTATGATAAGGATTTCTAATTTGGAAGCCTTTTTAGAAATGATGGATTTGAAATGTAAACCCATGTGAAGTGACATAGTGAAAAGATTATCCATCATTATAATGTTTCATTACATACATAAATTAATGTGCTTTATTTATTCTTACTTGTACACTTTCATGGTGGGTTGGATCTTGTATTTTCCTATTAGCCAAATGGGTGGATAAAAGAGCCATGTGGAACATCTTATCTATGAAAAATGTTGGGAGTATGCCAAAGTATGGAGTGAATTATCTATAGGAGGATTACTCCCTATATCGATAAATTACACAGGTTAGATCCTTAGGTCACAATGAAATTTGTTTAAGGTTGGGAGGAAGGGATTCTTAATTTTTTTAATATTGAGATCATGTTTTCTAAAGATCTTGTGGTTAAGATATCCTATATGGTGGTTGTGGGTATGAATTTCTTTAGGGATAAAAAGAGCATTTATAAGAAATTGGAGATTTTATTTGAAAACGGTGAGAGGAATAAATTAAAAAATAAGTCAAATTGTGGATATGATAGGGCTTATATTAATTCCCTTTGGGAAAAAATTCTTTAAGTTATCAGGAGGTATGTGATGCTTGATGGCTAATTTTGTAGCCTTTTTAGCTATCATTTTTACATTTTAAATCACTTTAAGCATGCCAAGTGCATTTTAATGCCTATATATCTATTTTTATATTTGTCTCATATTTTAAAGATTCATAGGAATAATCCCTCACACCTATTTTTATACAAATTCTTAATTCTCCTTATTATGGAATTTTCTAAGGCATTCTCTTTTCAAAAGAACCCCCAATTAGATAGGGAAAAGAAATATATTAATAAGTTTTTAAAGGATTATTCCTCAATATAAAAAGATATCCCCTCTAGGGATGATGATTGGGTAATTTGGGAAAATGTACAAACCCTAAGAGGGAATCTTAAACCCTACTTAAATGTTTCATTTCTAATGATGAAGATTCTAACTATACTCTTTTTGTTGAGAATGTCCCTGATTCATTTAGCCCTAGTAGTAATGTGAAAGGAAAAGGTAATGTGAATGGTTCCTCCTATATTTTGGCTAACAGGAAGGGTGAAGTCCCTTTAGCTTCCAACTCTTTTGAAATGAAAAAATCCAAAATAGATATTTATTATGGTGAGGCTACTACTTGGAAACTACCAATTACTAATGAGAATGATATGGATCTACATTTTGAACTCTCTATGGGGAAAGATACTCCAATTGAAAAGGGATCATCTATATACGATAGTGTGAATATGGAAAATAATGATAAGGATACCATGGATGTTCGTTATTCCATGCTTATGCTGATTTGTTTATATATTAACATAATGAAGGACAAATGTGCCAACCCCCAATGAGAAAAATGTTGAAAAAATACTTTCCACTACATAGGAAATGACCAAAGGGGTTAACGATTCAAAATAGAGACATGAAAAAAGAATTAAGACATTGGACGATGCCATTTAGAAAATTCTTGAGAAATTGAGGTAGTTGTGTTAGTCAATTATACTATTATGGACAATAGTTCTAATGACCTCTAAAAAAGATAACTTAACAAGAAGAGGTCATCCATGGTCTATCAAAGGGTGCATGTGAATCACTAACCGATAGTGTTAAATCAAAGAATCTAATGGTTGATTCTAGGGTGACCTCTTATTCTCTTATTTGTTAGACCACAAGACTTTGTAGAAAGGAAAACCCGCTATGCCAACTCATAGTGTTGTCAATAGAGTTCACATCATAAATGAATAGCTAATTCAAAAGAAAAAAATTCTACTAGAAAAATATGTAAGGTCTTTGGGGATCATTCAACTATTTTTTTCACTTCTACTTTTTGTTGTCCTATGTTTGAATCGCAACTAGTATATTTTTTCTAGACTATTATGTTGTGAAAGGTTTCGACTCCCTTCAAAACCTATTTTCCTCTAATCAAAAATTGAAGACAAGGATTTTGTAATGTGAAATTGCATAAGTTGAAATTGACAAAATTATAATGTTTTAAAGGAAAATCTTGTCCAAAATTTTCTTTCATTTTATGTAATTAGTTGGTTTTGTTATGTAAACCTTAAGGGGGTTCCTTGGCAAGGTGACACTTTTGAAGTGTATTTTTTTAGGAAAAAATATGAATGGCATTTTAGTGTAACATTTTACATTTTCTTATATAGTTCCTATCATTACATATTATAGTTAGAATAATTATATTCATATGTTGTACAAAAATGATTAAAAATCCTTGAGTAATACATAAATTTATTTACATTCTTTTTCACATATTGATATATCTTAGAAAAGTACATTTACCAAAACTAATTATCTAAAGTACAATAATAATACACTTCCCTAAACAAAATAGTCATTTCTCCATATTAGACTTTGAGCCCTAACCTAGAAATCAACATGCTCAACCATGGATGAAATAATCTGAGATGCAATATTCTTCTATGATAATGATAAATTACTTTTACTAATATTATGGTAATAACCCAAGAACAAATGAATGCTTAATAAGTCAATCAATAATTCTCAAGAGGTCCTCTTGGAAAAAAGAAGAAGTCAAACTCCCAGTTCCATTCATTATGAGAAATTATAAGATGATTAATTCAATAATCAAGTGCTGAAATATATTCTCCCAATAATCCTATTAATAAGGAAGAGAGTAGAAAGTATAATTATTAAAATTATTATTGAATACTTTGATTAAAAAAACCAATACACCCAATACAAAAATAATACATGCTTAGAATTGTTGGGATATATGCAACCCAATGCAACTCATAATTTCTATGATTCTAGGATTTCGTATTGAAGATCTTCCTTCTACCTATCTGGGGCTTCCCCTCTACTCAAATTTGGTTATGGACTCCTTTTGGTCTTTCATTATTAAGAAATTTTAAAAGAAGCTTGCTAGTTGGAAAGGGTCACTTTTGAGACTAGCTTGAAAACTTTAGTTGATTAAGGCTTTATTACAGAACTTACTTGTCTATACTATGATATTTTTTAATGTCCCTGGGAAATTTTTAGTTAAAATAGAACCAATATATAGAAAATTATTATGGACTATCTTGAAAGATAAAAATATAATGAAATTTATAGAATGGAATTGGGTGTATCTTCCTAAATACCTTGGTAGTTTGGCTATCTAAAAAATTAGGGAGTTTAATAGAGCTCTTTAGGTGAAATAGCTTTGGAGGTTTTTTAAGGAGAAGAATGAATGGATGAATATTGTTCATAGAAAATATTTATCTTCTTATGATCATTTCAAGGGTCTTTTAGTTAACAATGGTTCTATGGACTCATCTATGATACTATGGAAATTTATTTCAATACCCAAATCCATTATTTCCAGTGGTATTATATGATCCTTGAGGGGTGAGTGATGAGCCTATTTCTTGGATTATTAGTGGATTGGTGACTATCCACTACCCTGTTCCACTTGGGTAATATATTACAAGGATATTTGTATTAGAAGGTTTGGCTATTGGGTGGATTATTATATCCAAAATTCAAACTTGGTTAATCTTATGGTTGTGGACTTGAGCTTGAGACCCCTTCTGTACTTACTTTATAAGGTACATATTTCTTCTATCTCCATTGAGGATTACTTTGTTTTGGACTTCACCACTAATAGATCCTTTTTGGTCTCTAAATATTTCCAATTGCAGACCGAATTCCCCTAGTCTAATCACTTTTGGACCTTGGTTTGGAACTCATTTCTTATTCCTAAAATGAATTTTTTTTGGATCATGGTTTAGAATAAAATCCTTACCATTCAAAATATTTGTGACAGGGTATTGTATCTTCCTAGTAGATATTGTTTATGATTGGAAGATGTAAAATAATCTTTTCATTTACTCTTCAACAGTTTGTTCTCTAGAAAGGTGTTTCTTTTGTTAGGCCAGTTTTCTGCCATAGCGAAAATCCTTTGAAAATGGCCTATTGCCTTGCAAGTTTTCTTGGTTTCTACCCTGCCCTGTGTTCCTTGTGTTTTCACCAAGCTCTGGTCCAATCTACATCTTTTAAAGTGCAAAATCCCAAAAGATATTCAAATTCTAAAGTCTGCTGGAAATATTGTCAAATTCTGCCACAGTGCCGAAAACCCATAGTAGTTTTGCAAATCCATGTTGTTTTTGACTTATGTGTTGTTTTTGACCTTGTGCTTCCTTTTTGGTTCGCTTATCTTTTGGCATCAAAAACCCATGATGTTTTCAACTTCCTGGTTTACCTTTGTGTGATGTTGAAAGGTCTGTGTGTTTTCGATCTGTCACCGAAAACACTGTGTTTTTAACCCTGCATTTCATCTTTTCTACCGACTCTCCTTGTTCTATGTCTTAGCTATGCATGTCCGACCGTGTGGTGGATCTATCTTCTTCCCTATTGGCTATCGCATGGTTGCATGTCAGACTTTTCTGACATGCGATCATGCGATCGCTTGCCACGTGGCCGTGTGGGTCCCTGTCCTGTGCAGCTGCCTGGCGGTTTACTTCTCTAATAGCGCAGGTGTGACATTGTGGGGCCAGAGATCAAAGATCTACGGTCGGCATATGATCGCATGGAATATTCCATGCCCATGTGATCATGCACCCACCGTCTGATTTGGTGCTGACGGTTTGTTCGCTTTGGGCCTGCTGGCTGATGTGGTGATGTGGCAGCTTCCTATTGGCTGTCGCATGATCGCATAGCCTTTCTCTCAGCTATGTGCTCATGTGACCAGGTGACACATGTCCTTGGTAGTGCGGTGGCGGTTGCGGTGATGGTTGCGGTGTTGTTACCGATGGCGGTTAATGTTAGTGGGCTGTCGCATGCTCACATAGCCCATTCTTGGGTTATGCGATCATGCAACAGGGCACCACGTGTCCCTGTGGGCCCATCTAGAGCTATTTGGTGGGCTCGGTGGAGGGTGCTGTCATGGCGGTTTCTGGTTGGACCATGCTGGTGGGTGGTGGATTTGGAATGTGGGCCCAGGCTTGGGTATCTCAGCGGTTGCAGTGTGTAGTGGTGTGACATGTGGCATTTGGTGGGCCCAGGTGGGGTCTTGGTTTTGGTGGTCCAGACAAAAAGATGGCGGTGCCAATAAAGTATGGTCTTGTCACGCATTCGCAAGGAGTTTTGGTGATTCAATGAACAATGGTCGCGTGATCGCTAGATCTTTTGGTGATGGCATAAGGTATTGCGCGATCTAGTGAAAATTCTTCGGTCTCCAGTTCGCCAAATAGGGTCGGGCCAGTGTTCCGGTAGCGATGGTAGTTTTATTGGCGGTTACAGTTTGCAGGTTGTCGCATGTTCACATAACCCATTTTTGGGTTATGCGATCATGCAACCAAGCATAAATTAAGAGCCTGTTTCCTATGGTGGTGTGTTATGGATGCACAGTTGCCCGACTGGGGGAAATAGTTGAAGAACTTTAAGCCCGCGAGTGCATGGTGACCGTTGCAGATTCAAATTTGAATCTCTATGAACATTTTCAGTGACCTGTAAGGACTGAAATTAATGACAGACGAGGCTCGAATTGGTGAAACTGATCTTCTCCGCCGCTCTAGTGTGCTCCAGGGTGTTAGAAGATTTGCAGAGTGGAGTGTCTTGCCGTAGGGGAATAAATGAAATGTAACAAAAGCAGTTGCAGGGTCACTTCCATTTTGAATTTTGTAGATTTTTTATTGATCTTCGGTGCCTTTCAGAGATTCTTTCATGATTGAAGATCAAGTGTTAATTGTATTCAGGACTTAGTGTTTTCCCTCTGTATTGTATCAGATTTTGAAATGCCTAATTGATGGAAAACTCTAACCATGGTTACCCTTAGCTTGTTGCATCCTAATGCGTGTGGGATTTCAAGGTAACCATGGGTATATATGTTGTTTTTGCTGATTTTCAAAGGGTTCTAGCTGAGCATTCTTTTCTGGTTCCATGAAAGGCTCTGTCCTGCAGATTTTCCCCTTCTCTCTGCATATAGGGTGTTTTGTCTCCATTGTTGGTTCAGAGAATACAATGCATGCTGCAGCAGATTTGTGTTATGTATGAGGATTCGATTTGTTCTTACTATATTGAACTATCTCCATTTGAATTCTGAATGCATTAATCATACATCAAGGGTGTCTGGTTTTTCTGCTTGTATTGCCTAAGTGTTTGCAAGTGGAGTTATCTTCATAGAGGTAACTGGTTCAGGGTTAGTGTTTATGCATGTATGAGCTAAAATATCAAAGATAGATCATACTTGTCTTCCAGTGGATGCTGTTTAATGTATTGTCTAATTTATAGGTCTCTTCTAAGGGGAGGGTTAAAATCCTTTGAATGGATAATAGCATGCTTGAATGCATAGGTGGGTGTTAAGTTGAGGTTTGGTTATGGTGTGTGATTGATGTCAGGCATCAACACATTGAATCTATTGCTTTCTTGTTTCATAGTTGTCTCTTGTAGTAGGGTATTTGACTTTGTGGCCCATTGGATAAGGCACTAGTCTATCAGAGACTTAGGGCATCTCAAGGGACCTTTCAATCATCTTTAAAATCATTTCATTTCTATCCCACCCTTTCCCTTTCATATTGTTAGGATAGGTCTCTGGTTTTCATACTCACTCCATGCAAGTTGGGCTATTGCATGAGATATTGGCTTCATTGAGGTACAGGATACCTAGGAGTTTGAGAACCATTCCACAGTCAGTTACCTGTAGGCCTGTAGTGTGACACAAGTTGTATGAGTGTGCAGATGAGGTATACCCACCTGAGTGATGTGGAGCTCAAAGTGTAGAAGGATCTCTCTTTGATCCTTGTCAGTTGGCCCTTTTTCCTGTCAGATTTGGAGTGTTAAGTGAATGTGACACTAGCCCTATCAATCCTGATGCCGAGATAAACTTTGGGGAAAAAGATCACCAACAATATGGTGACTCCGCTGGGGAGAGTCTAGGATAGAGTTTGATATACAAAGAAGCACTTGCTAAATTTTCTCACCTAAGTTGTGAGTGGTAACTTTGATTTGTCTTTGTTAGGTCAGTGTTTTATAACAAGTGTGATATATTTGCAATCCTGACAAGCAGTTATCCTATGAGCTTGTCTTGTGATTGTTGGTTTTGAAGAAGGTTCAGAGTTGAAGAGGTTCTCAGCTGATTTAGATTTGTCCTCTGCAAGGAGGTGGCAGCTCTACCAAGGTTTGAAAAGTGATTTGGAGGAGACTTCATATCAGTGTTTTGTAGCATTCACGACATCTCCAGGTAACCCTATTTCATTAAGCAAGAACAGTACCTAATTAGGTGAACAAGTCACTATTGAAAAAGGGAAGTCAATCTTGAGGGTTGATCATATTTTTGGATAAAAGTTTTAGTTTTGTAATGAGTATCAGAAATATGTTGAGGTCTAAAGAGTCATTGGTTGCATGGGTTTGAACAAAAGTATTGTCATGAGAACAAGGTGTATTATTTTGTCAATACTTTAAATGGAGTTTCTAGCTTTGATGGATCAGGATGATGTTTCTAGGTATGGGTGTTATCAGTTAGATCTTAGAAATGTTGATAGAGACAGAGACATTTATCTAATAAGTCAAAGAATCCAACAGACTTGTACAAAGATTTTAAGATGTGCAATAGGGGAATGGAAAGAAGGGTCATCCCACTCATACTATAAGAAATTTCTTATAGCTTGTGATGTACTTCTTATGCGTATTGAGCTTCAAGATTTCCAGTACACTGAAATGTTTTTAGTGCTTAGTATGCCTGAATCAGTTGGTTGGACTGCCTCTATTAGAAATGAAGCATTAGAAAAAGTTAAGAAATGGATGGATTCATTTAAGAGTGATGAATCCAGTGGTGCTGATGATGGAACTTGTGATTATCAAGAGATAGAAGATGAATCTGCAGATATGAGTTCCTGCAGTGATGACTTGACACAAAAATTTTCAGCCCCTGTCTCAGATGAGGAAGATATTTGCAGCATTTGCAGTGAGGCAAATGAGATAGAGTGTGAAGTCTAGCACCTACTAAGTAGTGAACAAATTTCAGAGCTTTTGGATGCAGAGTTTCAAAGATGCACTCTCGAGTATGTTTCTGAGATCCCATGCCTAGTGGATATTATTTTTGATGAAGAAAAAATGAGTAATGGCATGGTGTCTGAAACTTTTACTGAGGTCCTTTCTCCCATTTTTTATATGCAAGTGGATGGTACACATTATTGTAGTAAATTTGATAATGTCAGTGATGAGGGGTATGATGATATGTGTACCAGTGTGGATTCAGTTTTTCAAGAGCCTAATGTTTGTGGTTCTTCTTTATATTCTGATGCTGAAGAATGCGGCAATTCTGAGGGAGTTTTCTTAGATTTGCAAATGACTGATGAGTCATTGACTGATAGTGCTTGTTCCTTTCTAGAAGATGCTGATGTGATTTTTTATCAGCAAGTTGCTACCATTTTCATGTAGCCAGATTTCTATCTTGAGAAGTTTTATATTAGTTTGTAGAGTAGGGAGATAGAAAGTGTTTATTATTCATGGCAAACTAATGGTCAGAATGTTGATGTTTCTAGTCATGGTGTTGAGTTGGAGTGTTTCCTTTTTTAGCATAGTGGCAAAAGCAAAGAGTGTGACATTTTGTTGTCACGAAATGGTCAGCATCTGTGGCAGCCTGATGTCTTTATCTTGCCGGATGATGGTGAGTATAGTGATCATTTTTTGTATAATATGCTAAATGTGGATCACAGTGTTTTTGGTAGGATGGATGAGAAATATATTTCCAGCTCTCCTTTGCTGAGAGAAGATGAAAATTACTTGTTTGATAGAGGAAAGACTTGATCAAAAGTTTTGGGGCCCTGAGCCTTTTGTGAATATTGTAAATTTCTGTATATAAGTTGCTTTCCCCTACCCTATTTTGCCCTAGTCTGTCAGTTTTCGGTCCTATTGCTTGGTCCTACCTGGCTTGTTCCTTTTTGTCTGCAATTTTGTCCTATTGGTGGTCTGCTCTCCCAGAAATCCTAAATTCTCGCATGGGCACAAGTTACCCATCGTCCCCAACTAGAGCCACTGTTAGGCCAGTTTTCTGCCATAGTGAAAATCCTTTAAAAATGGCCTATAGCCTTGCAAGTTTTCTTGGTTTCTGCCCTGCCCTGTGTTCCTTGTGTTGTCACCAGGCTTTGGTCCAATCTGCATCTTTTAAAGTGCAAAATCTCAAAAGATATTCAAATTCTAAAGTCTGCTGGAAATATTGTCAAATTCTGCCACAGTGTCGAAAACCCACAGTATTTTTGCAAATCCATGTTGTTTTCAACCTGTGTGTTGTTTTCAACCTTGTACCTATTTGGTTCGCTTATCTTTTGGCATCAAAAACCCGTGATGTTTTTGGCTTCCTAGTTTACCTTTGTGTGATGTTGAAAGGTCTGTGTGTTTTCGATCTGTCACCAAAAACACTATGTGTTTTCGACCCTGCATTTCATCTTTTCTATTGCCTCTCCTTGTTCTATGTCTTAGCTATGCATGTCTGACTGTGTGGTGGGTCCGGTTTCTTCCCTATTGGCTGTTGCATGGCCACATGTCAAACTTTTCTGACATGCGATCATGCGACCGCTTGCCACGTGGCCGTGTGGGTCCCGCTCCTATGCAGCTGCCTGGCGGTTTACTTCTCTAACAGTGTCAGTGCGACATTATGGGGCTAGAGATCGAAGATCTACGGTCGGTGTATGATCGCATGGAATATTCTATGCCCATGCGATCATGTGCCCACTGTCTGATTTGGTGTCGATGGTTTGTTTTCTTTGGGCTTGCTGGTGGATGTGGTGATGTGGTAGATTCCTATTGGCTGTCGCATGATCGTATACCCTTTCTCTCAGCTCTGTGATCATGTGACCAGGTGACACATGTCCTTGGCAGTGCGGTGGCGGTTGTGGTACCCCTTGCGGTTGCGGTGACAGTTGCGGTGTTGTTACCAGTGGCCGTTAATGTTAGCAGGCTGTCACATGCTTGCATAACTTGTTCCCGGGTTATGCGATCATGTGAAAGGGTGCCACATGTCCTTGTGGGCACATCTACGGCTGTTTGGTGGGCTCGCTGGAGGGTGCTGTCATGGCAGTTTCTGGTTGGACCGTGTTGGCGGGTGGTGGATTTGGAATGTGGGCCTAGGCTTGGGTATCTCAGTGATTGTAGCGTGTAGTGGCATGACATGTGGCATTTGGTGGGCCCAAGTGGGGTCTTGGTTTTGGTGGTCTGAAAAAAGATGGCGGTGCTGATAAAGTATGGTCTTGTTGCGCATTCACAAGGAGTTTTGGTGATTTGGTAGTTTCTTTGGTGATTCAGCGAACAATGGTCACGTGATCGCTAAATCTTTTGGTGATGGCATAAGGTATTATGGGATCTGGTGAAAATTCTTTGGTCGCCAGTTCGCCAAATAGGGTCGGGCTGGTGTTCCAATAGCGGCGACGATTTTATTGGCGGTTACAGTTTGCAGGTTGTCGCATGTTCGCATAACCCATTTCTGGGTTATGCGATCATGCAACCAAGCATAAATTAAGAGCCTATTTCCTGTAGCAGTGTGTTGTGGATGCGCAGTTGCGCAACTGGGGGAAACAGTTGAAGAACTTTAAGCCCGCGAGTGCATGGTGACCATTGCAGATTCAAATTTGAATCTTTGTGAACATTTCCAGTGACTTGTAAGGACCAAAATTAATGATAGAGGAGGCCCGAGTTGGTGAAACTGATCTTCTCTGCCACTCTAGTGTGCTCTAGGGTGTGAGATGATTTGCAAAGTGGAGTGTCTTGTCGTAGGGGAATAAATGAAATGTACCAAAAGTAGTTGCAGGGTCGCTTCCAGTTTGAATTTTGTAGATTTTTGATTGATCTTCGGTGCCTTTTAGAGATTCTTTCATGATTGAAGATCAAGTGTTGATTGCATTCAGGACTTAGTGTTTTCCCTCCGTATTGTATCAGATTTTGAAATGCCTAATTGATGGAAAACTCTAACCATGGTTACCCTTAGCTTGTTGCATCCTAACTCATGTGGGATTTCAAGGTAACCATGGGTATATATGTTGTTTTTAGTGATTTTCAAAGGGTTCTAGCTGAGAGTTCTTTTCTGGTTCCATGAAAGGCTTTGTCCTGCAAATTTTCCCCTTCTCTCTACATATAGGGTGTTTTGTCTCCATTGTTGGTTCAGAGAATACAATGCATGCTGCACCAGATTTGTCTTATGTATGAGGATTCAATTTGTTCTTACTATACTGAACTATCTCCATTTGAATTCTGAATGCATTAATCATACATCAAGGGTGTCTAGTTTTTCTGCTTTTATTGCCTAAGTGTTTGCAAGTGGAGTTATCTTCGCAGAGGTAACTAGCTCAGGGTTAGTGTTTATGCATGTATGAGCTAAAATATCAAAGATAGATCATGCTTGTCTTCCAGTGGATGCTGGTTAATGCATTGTCTGATTTATAGGTCTCTTCTAAGGGGAGGGATAAAATCCTTTGAATGGATAATATCATGCTTGAATGCACAGGTGGGTGTTAAGTTGAGGTTTGGTTATGGTGTGTGATTGATGTCAGGCATCAACACATTGAATCTATTGCTTTCTTGTTTCATAGCTATCTCTTGTAGTAGGGTATTTGACTCTGTGGCCCATTGGATAATGTACTGGTCTATCAGAGACTTAGGGCATCTCAGGGGACCTTTCAATCATCTTTAAAATCATTTCATCTCTATCCCACCCTTTCCCTTTCATTTTGTTAGGATAGGTCTCTGGTTTTCATACTCACTCCATGCAAGTTGGGCTATTGCATGAGATATTGGCTTCATTGAGGTATAGGATACCTAGGAGTTTGAGAACCATTCCATAGTCAGTTACTTATAGGCCTGTAGTGTGACACAAGTTGTATGAGTGTGCAGATGAGGTATACCTGCCTGAGTGATGTGGAGCTCAAAGTGTAGAAGGATCTCTCTTTGATCCTTGTCAGTTGGCCCTTTTTCCTATCAGATTTGGAGTGTTAAGTGAATCTGACACTAGCCCTGTCAATCCTGATGCCAAGCTGACCTTTGGGGAAAAAGATCACCAACATCTTTTTTGTTTGATCAATTATAGATTTCATTATCTTGTTTCTAATAAATTTCTCTTAATACTAGAATTTGCGGGATTTCCCCATTTCTAACCCTTCTCTTTCACTTTTGTGGTCTCTTTTGATGAGCAATATATTTCTTGGGGTATTTGGAAGGTGAGAAACTACCATATCTATAGAGATGTTTCTTGTCTTCTTAAGATATTGTCTTTGAAGGTTCAATTTGTTGTAAAGGAGAATTTCACAGTTTCTTCTAGTAATTGCAAGGTTTCGTGTCTACCATTTTTCTCTTCTAGGTTAGAATTAAATATGGTTTTTGATGGAATATTCAATGGAATGTTGCTATGCCTTTGGCTAAATAAAATAAAATTAGAAATTGTGTGGCTTGGAAAACACCTCCTAAAGGTTGGCTAAAAATTAATACTGATAGAGAAATGAAAGTAAATCCCATACATTCTAGTTGTAGAAGAGTGGCTCATGACCACAATGGTAGGTTTGTCTTAGCAGTGGACCTCCCTTTGTGTTCCCAAACAAACCACTACACCAAGGCTTATACAACCTACATTGGCCTGAATTGGTGGCTTCTCATGGATTTACAAGGTATAGCTTTATTCTAACTCATTAAATATTATCAATGATATTAAAGAGTCCCACACCTCTAGTTGGACCATAAAATCATGAATACATGTTTGTCTAAATTATAAAATTCCTTTCAAATGTATAATATTTTGCATATATACTATGAAGACAATTTAGTTACAAATAGATTTAGAAACTTAGGAGTTGTGTGATCTAGTGAGAATTAATGGGGGTTAAATGACATCATCATCTATGAAATTAAATTAATTATTAAAAATTATGCTCAGGGTTTCTAGTTTTGTGGATTTTTTTTGGAAATGATGGACTTGAAATCTAAACAAATGTGAAGTGGCATGGAGGAAAGACTATCCATCATTACAGTTCATTATTACATACATGAATTCATGAGATTTATTTATTGTTACTAGTTCATTTTTGTGGTGGTTTTGATCCTCTATTTTCCTCTTGGCCAAATTATTGGAGACAAGAGTTGTGTGGAACCTATTATCTATCAAAAATCATAGGAGAATGCCAAATTTTGGAGTGAATTATCTATGGGAGGTCTTATGCCCAATATTGAGAAATTACATGGGTTATATCCTCAAGTTACAATGACATTTGTGTAAGGTTGTGAGGAAGGGATTCTCAAGGTTTTTGATATTGAGATCATCATTTATAAAGAATTTTTTGTTTAGGTATCCTATACTTTTGTTGAGTGTATGCATGTCTTTAGGTATAACAAGAACATTAATGGGGAATTGACAATTTAATTTGAAAATGGTGAGAGGTATAAAAAAAATTCTAATGATAGATGTGATAGGGCTTCTATGAATCCCTTGTGGGAAAATTTTCAAAATTATCATGAGGTATGTGACACTTTATGACCAATCCTCAAGCCTTTCTATTTATCATTTTGTCATTTTGAATCACTTTAAGCATAACAAGTGGATCTCGATGTCATTTTATCTATTTTCACCTTTGTCTCATAGTATAAATATGGATAGGAAGAATCCACCATGCCTTATTTTACACAAGGTATTAATTCTCCTTATTATTGAATCCACTAACATAATCTCTATTTGAAAGAGCCCCCAAATAGGCAAGGCCAATAAGGATATCATTTTTTTTGGATTATTTGTCTATGCTAGAAGATCTCCCCTCTAGGGATAAAGGTGGATTTCATTTGGGTAAGTGTACAAATCCAAAGAGGGAAGCTAGCACCCACCATTAATTTTTACATCATTTCTAATGATGAAGATTCTAACTATACTTCTTCTATTGATTGTGTCCCTAATTCCTTTAGCCCTTGTAGTGATGAGAAAGGATAAGGGAAAAAGAAAGGTTCTTCCTCTATTTTGGCTAAGGTGAAGGGGAATTCCCTTTAGCTTCCCACTCTTCCCATGTGAAAAAACCACAAAAAAGATATTGATTATGGTGATGATACTACTTGATAGATATCAATTACTAATGAGAATGATATGAACCTAATGGAAAAGGGATCATTTGTATATGGAAATGTGAATATGGAAAACAATGTTAAGGATACCATAGATGGCCATTTTTCCTACTTATCTGGATTGTCTCAAAGATTAATGCCTTGAAGGAAGTTTGACAATCCCTAATGAGAAAAATATTGAAAAAATTCCTTCCACTACTTAGGAACTGGCCAAAGGGCTCAAAGATTTAAAAGAGGGGCATAAACAAAGAATTAAGATATTAGACAATGAAATTTCCAAAGTTCACAATAAATTAAGGGAAATTATGGTAGTCAATTGTACTACTATGGAGAGTAGTTATGATGTTTGAGCACAAAACTAAATGTCCAAGTAGAGGTGATCGATGGTATGTTAAAGGGTGCATGTGAATCCTTGACCAACAATGTTAAATCAAAGAATCTTATGACCGATTATGGGGTTGCCTCTAGTTATTTTCTTGGTCTTACCACAAGATCTACATCAAGGACATCAGTGCTATGCAAATTGTTAATGTTGTCACTAGGGTTTAGAGCATAACTAAAGAGCTAATACAAAAGAATATACAAGTCTTCTAAAATAATCTATAGGGTCTCATGGACTTGTTCCCCTGTTTGTTTTTGATTCTTTACTATTGTCTTGTGCTTGGCTTATTAATGCTATCTTTTTTTTGGACTCTAATAATCTTAAAGGGTTTCAAGTCCCTTCAAAACCTATTTCCTTTAACCAAAACTAAAAGAAAGGCTTATGTAATGTGAAATTTTGTAAGCTACAATTGAAAATATATCAATATTTTTAAGGAAAAGTCTTGTAAAACATGAGCATTCATTTTATGCAATATTGTGTAAAGCTTATGGGGGTCCCTTATAAGGTGAAACTTTTAAAGAGTATTTTGTAGGAACAATATAATAAAGATAAGATTTTATTGTAACATTACATATTATATTTTTTTGTTATAACTATACTCATATGTTGTATACAAATGATGAAAAATCCTTCAATAATATATAAATGTATTTACATTATTTTTCACATATTGATATATCTTAGAAAATTACTTTTAGAAAAAGTAAATATATAAGATACCAAAATTAGAACACTTCCCCAACAAAATAGACATTAGTCCATATTAGAGTTTGATCTTTAAGATGGAAATCAACATGCTCACCCATGGAGGAAAAAATTTAAGATACAATATTCTTCTATAGTAATGATAAGTTAATTTTACTAACATTATGGTACTAACATAGCAAAAAATGAATGCTTAATAATTCATTCAATACTTCTCAAGACCTCCTCTTGGAAAAAAGAAGAAGTTGAACTGCAAGTTCCATTCATTATGATAAATTAGTAGATAGTTAACTGAATGATAGGGTGCTTAAAGATATTCTCCCAATAATCCTATTAATAAGGAAGAGTAGAAATAAAAATGAGAGCCACAAGAAACTTTTGAACAACCATTGAAAATATTATTTAATACATAATTTTATAATAATAATTACATTTTATATTTATCATAAATATAGATGTTTACTTCAATAAGTTTAATTAATCATATACTCATTAGACTATAATCTCATGTACCAGCCACATTAAAATATATTTAAAAAGTTGAAAAAAAACTCCTTAAAATAATGTTTATTCATTTGAAAATATCTAAATTATTTAATACACCTTTCCAACATAAATTTCACCAGTCATTTGTCCCTTTCATATTAAATTCACCATATTTAAACAAACTTACATTATTTACTTTTACGAAGTAACAAAAGTCATAAAAATTGAAGCTTATAAGAGATTTATAGAGTGCTAGCATAAAAAAAAAAACCATACTTTATTTTGTTCACATTCCTTTCTAGTACTTTCCTTTGACAATTGTATGCATGAGTGTAATTGTTATCAAATATAAGTCTAAATCATTTATCAATTATATCTTACTATTTTTATTCAATTTTTTAATAAATAATATTACAATAATAATTTATCAATTATCCTTCTGACTAATATCTCTTAGCTTTTATTTTGATTGACTAATATTTGAAAATCAAGGAATAATGATAGTATAAATCTATGTTTATCTTTTTTCTATTACTATGCTATCTTTATGAAAAGATATAGATGACTGACACTATAATAAATTATAAGAATAGAAAGGGTTGGAAACCATCAAAATATAAAGTTAAAAACTTACCCTATAATAAATTTATAAGAATAGAAAGTTGAAATTACAATATAAAATTGATAATAAAAACAATTTAGAACAAACTTTGCCACTGCAATCGCATGCACCTTCATCCAACGTCATTGTTGATACATCGTTCTATTTTTTTCTTGGAACACATCGTTTTTATTATATTCTGAGCCTGCTGAAACCAAACTTATGTTTTGGCCAGCTTTATACAATGTTAAAACCAGTTACAATATTCTCTCTCACCTTAATATTTTAATAAAGATTATTTTCGCAAAATGTGAATTGATTTTGAATGCTCTAAAACCACTTTGCATTATTAATATCAATAATTCAAAGATAGCAAAATTTTTTTGGCACAACTCATGAATATAATTGGTCGATCCTTACAAAAAATTTAGTTGAAAATTGTTTAGTTTTCAGGACCTGCATCTTTGCTTATTCTGTTTCTTTTATTTGACAAATCCAATGATTCGTATGAAGTAAGAAATTGGGAATGCGAATTTACATAATATCCAGACTCAACATCGAGGGGGAAGTTAAGAATAGCTTTGCTGCCGCGCAATTTAAACGCCGCACGGTCATATGCCACTGCCGCCGCTTCGGCCGTACTGAAAGTGCCAAGCCAAAATCTGGAGCCCTTCTTATTAGGGTTTCGAATCTCTGAAGCAAATTTTCCTCTCCCTTTTGTTTTCCTCACTCCTCTGTAATGCTCTTCTGCCTCTGCCCCCTTTTCGTTTTCTACTGACGGACTAACTGAATTCAACTCGCTGTCCGCAGATTCCTCCACTGTCATATCATCGTCATTTGACAGATATTTATGGCCGCAAACTGTAAGATTTGAGACGGCATTCGAAGGGTGAAGATTGGAAGAGGAATGAGAAAAAATAGCTTCTTCTTCGACTAAAATGGCGGCATTTGTAGTGAGAGACGGAGGTGAAAAGAAATCGTCGTCCCCAAGCAGAAACTGAGAAATTATTTCGAGCATATTCGCTTGATTACACATCGCTTCTGCTATTTTTTTCGGTATCGCTCCCGTTATTGAGAAATTTTAATGTCTTCTGCTGTGCAAGTGAGTGGGGATTTAAAGAGAGGAAGTGACAATGAATGGATCATCGTTAACATCCTCGAAACTTCGTTCTGTGTAGAAGTTTTACCAGACATTCTACGAGTCGCCAACGACTGCGTTATTTATTTAAAAACGCATTAAAGTGTTATATATATGTGGGCGAGTGACATGGCACATGCGTAATTGGGAAATATTACATACCTAATCGGTGAATAATTCAATTTTATTTATATTCTAAGATTATAACAACATGTCAAATTGTGATAGTGTTATTTGTAGCTTTTGAGTCAAAGTCATTGATTAATGTTTGATGAGTCGTGGTTCGTAAGAACCAATTTCTCATCAGAATGTATGGAACACTACTCATGAAAGAGATTGATTCTTGCGAACTACTACTCATGAAATATCGGTCAATGAGTTTGACTCAAAAACTACACAGGTGAATCCTGAAGGCAAAATCACAATATATCCTAAGATGTTTGTTCTGATTAATTCAAGTGGGAGAGGGCCCAAACCCAACAAATAAAATAACATCAAGTCTGAAAGATGATACAAAAATAATTCACCAACAGTGAAGTCAAATAGTTAACTAACCATCAGAAATAGACTAAAGACCAGAAACAACAACAAAAATAAAAACTAGAGCCTAGATCACCAGACCAGCAATCCACATGAAGAACTAGGACTCCAAAAAGCAAGGCCAACTGACACAACTACTTGGTCAGAGGAGTGACCCCCTGCCAATATTCATTGAGCTCCTTCATCTTATCAATGAGGAGGGACATTTTGAAGATTGAGAAGAGATAGCATCCTCAGAGACCATCTCCCTCATGGACACCATCTACAAACTGTCCAAAGGAATTGAATGTGACTTTTATAGTTCTTTTTCCAAATAAGCGAGGATTTCAATCCTTTCAATATTTTCATCTTATCTTATTAGTCCTCCCTTGTCTCCTTCTTAGTTAGAATTAAATATGGTTTTTTGATGGAATATTTAATGGAATATTGCTATGCCTTTGGCTAAACAAAATAAAATTAGAAAGGGCACAGCTTCAAAACTACCTATTGAAGGTTGGATATAAATTATCACTTGTGGGGTAGTGAAAGGAAATCCTAGACCTGCTTCTTATGGGGAGTGGTACGTGACCATAATGGTAGTTTTGTCTCAATGGTGGCCCTCCCTTTGGGTTTCCATAAAAACCACTATGCCAAGGCATATGCAGCCTACATTGGCCTAAAATTGGTGGCTTCTTAGGGATTTACTAAGGTCTGTCTTGAGTCTAATCCATTGGATATCGTAAACTATATTAAAGGGTCCCAAACCCCTAGTTTGACCATAAATACCTTAATACTTGATTGTATATAACCTAATTACATTCCTTTCAAATGCATAAGATTTCACATATATGCTATGAAGGTAATTCAATTGTGGATGGGTTTGTAAAATTAGGAGTTGTGCAAACTACTGAGAAATGATAGAGGGTAAATGACATCAATCCCCATGAAATCAAAGTACTTATTCAAAATAATGGTAAGGGTTTCTAATTTGGAAGGTTTCTTGGAAATGATAGATTTGAAATGTAAGCCCATGTGAAGTGGAATAGTGAAAATATTATCCATCATTATAATGTGTCATTAAATAGATAAATTTATGAGATTTATTTATTGTTACAAGTTCACTTTCATGGTGGGTTTGTTCCTATATTTTCCTATTGGCTAAATGGGTGGAGAAAAGAACCATGTCGAACCTATTACCTATGAAAAATGGTAGAAGAATTCCAAAGTATGGAGCAAATTGTCTATAGGAGGATTACTCCCTCTATTGATAAATTACATGGGTTAGATCCTTAGGTCACAATTATATTTTTTTAACGTTGGGAGGAAGGGATTCTTAATGCTTTTAATATTGACATCATGTTTTCTAAAGAGCTTTTGGTTAAGGTATCCTATATTGTGGTTGAGGGTATGAAGTTCTTCAAGGATAAAAATAGAATTGATGAGGAATTGGCGATTTTATTTAAAAAGGGTGAGAGGAATAAAGTAAAAAATAACTCAAATTGTGAATATGATAGGGATTATATTAATCCCCTCTGGGTAAAAATTGTTGAAATTATCATGAGGTATGTGGCGCTTGATGGCCAATTATATAGCCTTTTTAGCTATCATTTTTACATCATAAATCACTTTAGGCATGAAAAGTGCATTTCCATGCCTATATATCTCTTTTCATCTTTGTCTCATAGTCTAAAAATGCATAGGAAGAATCCATCATGCCTAGTTTTATACAAGGTCTTAATTCTCCTTATTATGGAATAATCTCTATTCAAAAGAACCCCGAATAGGATAGGGCCAAGAAAGATATTAATCATTTTTTAAATGAGCATTCCTCGATGGAAAAAGATGGCCCCTCTAGGAATGATGGTGTGGTTCACTTGGGAAAATGTACAAATCCTAAGAGGGAAGCTAAGACCCAAATTAAATTTGTCATTTTTGATGATAAAAATTCTAATTATACTCCTATTGAGAATGTCCTCGATTCACTTAGCCCTAGTATTGATGAGAAAGGAAAAGGGAAAGTAAAGTGTTCTTCCTTTATTTTTGCTAACAAGAAGGGGGAAGTCCCTTTAGCTTCCCACTCTTTCCAAGTGAAAAAATCCAAAGTAGATATTGATTATGGTGAGGCTATTACTTGGCAACCACCAATTACTAATGAGAATAAATTATAATATGGACCTCAATTTTGAACTCTCTACATGGGGAAAGATACTCCAACGAAAAATGGATCATCTATATATGATAGTGTGAATATGGAAAAGAATGATAAGGGTACCATGGATGGTCATTGTTCCCTACTTATGGGGATTGTCTAAGATATTAATGACATTAAGGACAAATGTGTCAGGCCCTGATGATGAAAAAGTTGAAAAAATACTTTACACTACTTAGGAAATGCCCAAAGGGGTCAAAGATTCAAAACAGAGGCATGAACAAAGAATTAAGACATTGGACAATGCCATTTTAGAAAATTCATGACAAATTGAGGCTAGTTGTTTTAGACAATCACACTATTATGGATAATAGTTCCAATGGTTTCAAAAATATAAATTACCAAGTAGAGGTCATCCATGGTCTATCAAAGGGTGCATGTGATTTGCTAATCAACAGTGTTAAATCAAATAATCTAATGACTAATTCTAGGGTGGCCACTTATTCTCTTCTTGGTCAGACCACAAGATTTTGTAGTAAGGAAAAAGCTTCCATTCCAGCTCATAGTGTTGTCGTTACAATTTAGAGCATAAATGAAGAGCTAATACAAAAGAATAATTTTTTTCTAAAACAATCGGTAAGGTCTTTGGGGCTTCTAGCCCCATTTTTGTCACTTCTTATTTTTTGTTGTTCTATGTTTTATTCGCAAATGGTATCTTTTTTCCAGACTATTATGTTGTGAAAGGGTTTTTGGTCCCTTTAAAACCTATTTTCTTTTAATAAAAAACTAAAGGGAAGGCTTATGTAATGTGAAATTACATAAGGTTCAATGGACAACATTATGGTAGACAAGGTTTGCGAGATGGATGAGAACTTTGAGGGCAAGCTCCATACACTGAATAACATAGTGAATAACTTAGAAGACTTTGTGAGAAAAATAGGTGACAAATTCCTTGTTAGTCTCAAAGCCTACACTAAACATGCCAAGATCTTGGCTAACAAGATGGAACACGAGAGGGAAAATAAAGAGGTTAAGGTGTTGAAAGACACTACGGAGCAGAAAAAGTGCACAAGGGCTAGCACAAGAAAATATAGTATCAAATACAACAAAGAGGGAAAGGACCTGGAGGAGCTCAAGAACTCTGTTGGGAAGATCTAGCTTATGATGATCCAGGTTGAAGACCTTATGAAGTGTATGTAGTTGTCCTTTTCTTTGTTGTCCTATCTCTTTGCTGTCCCTATTTTGGATTTTTTTCTTTTTACCCTGCGGTTATGGTTGTTTACATTTGTGTTATGGCTTCTGTTCCTTGGTATTGCAGCACAGTTTTTGTAAAACTTTATTGCTATACTTTTAACTCTTTGTTATAGATTTTGGGTCCTCGTAAAACCTATTTTTACTTAATCAAAACATTATAATGTTTTCAAGTTAAAATCTTGTCAAAAAATTGCATTCATTTTATGATATTTAGTTGGTTTTGTTGTGTAAAACCTTAAGGGTGATCCTTGGAAAGGTGACACTTTTGAAGTGTATTTTTCTTGGAACTAAATAAAATCAAATTTTAGTGTAACATTTAACATTTTCTTATATAGTTCCTATCATTACCTATTACAGTGGAATAATTATATTCATATGTTCTACAAAAATGATTAAAATTCCTTTAGTTTTATATAAATGTATTTACATTCTTTTTCACATACTGATATATATTAGAAAAGTACATTTAGAAAAACTAATTATCTAAAGTACAAAAATTAGTACACTTCCCCCAACAAAATAGTCATTTTTCCATATTATACTTTAAGCCTTAACCTAGAAATCAAGATGCTCAACCATGGATGAAATAATTGGAGATGCAATATTCTTCTATGGTAATGATAAATTACTTTTACTAACATTATGGTACTACTCTAGGAACAAACTAATTCTTAATAAGTCATTTGATAC
Organism: Chamaecyparis obtusa; assembly: GCA_027943335.1. Taxonomy (NCBI): domain Eukaryota; kingdom Viridiplantae; phylum Streptophyta; class Pinopsida; order Cupressales; family Cupressaceae; genus Chamaecyparis; species Chamaecyparis obtusa. The sequence goes on along the minus strand of BSBK01001899.1, from coordinate 19,013 downwards.
TTCTCAAGATATCCTCTTCAAAAAAAAATTCAAACTCCAAGTTTTATTCATTATGATAAATTATAACATGATTAATTGAATGATCAAGTCATGAAATATATTCTCCTAATAATCCTATTAATAAGGAAGAGAGTAGAAATAATAAATAAAGCCACTAGAGATTTTTTTAAAACTATTAAAATTATTATTGTCAAATACATTGAGAAAAATAATCAATACACGCAACACAAAAATAATGCATTCTTAGAATTGTTGGGATATACATGCAACCCAATACAACTTAGAATTGCTAGGATTTTTGGATTTCATATTAAATATCTTCCTTCTACCTATTTGGGGCTTCCCCTCTACTCAAATTTGGTTATGGATTCCTTTTTTTCTTTCATTATTAAGAAATTCCAATAGAAGCTTACTAGTTAGAAAGGGGCACTTTTGAGCCTAGTTGGAAAACTTACTTGTCTATTCTATGAAATTTTTAATGTCCCTAGGAAAGTTTTGGTTAAAATAGAACCAATCTATAGAAAATTCTTATAGAATATCTTGAAAGATAAAATTACAATACACTTTATAGCATTGAATCAGGTGTATCTTCCTAAATACCCTGGTGGTTTGGCCATCTAAAAAATTAGGAAGTTTAATAGAGCTCTTTTGGTGAAATAGCTTTAGAGGTGTTTTAAGGAGAAGAATGAATGGATGAATATTGTTCACATAAACTATTTGTCTTCTTATGATCATTTCAAGGGTTTTTTAGTTGACCATGGTTCTATGGACTCATGCATGATACTATGGAACTTTATTTCAAGACCCAAATCCATTATTTATAGTGGTATTATATGGTCCTTGGGTGATGGGTGAAAGATATATTTCTAGGATGACTAGTGGATTGGTGACTATCCACTAACCTTTTCCACTTGGGTAGTACATAACAAGGATATTTGTATTAGAAGGTTTGGGAATTGGGTGGCCAATTATATCATAAATTCCAATTGGGTTAATCTTATGGTTGTGGAATTGACCTTGAGACCCCTTCATAACTTAATTTAAATAAGGTACGTATTTCTTCTATCTCCATTGGGGATTACTTTGTTTGGGTGTTCACCACTAAAAGATCCTTTTTGGTCTCTAAAGATTTCAATTTGGAGACCAAATTCCCCTAGCCTAATCCATTTTGGACCTTGGTTTGGAACTTGGCTCTTATTCCTATTTAACCATATTTGTTTTGGATCAAGGTTCAGAATAAAATCCTTACCATTGAAAATATTTGTGAGAGGGGATTTTCTCTTCCTAATAGATATTTTTATGTTTGGAAGATGCAAAATATTATTTTCATTTACTCTTCAATAGTTCATTCTCTAGAAATGTTTTCTCTCTTTTGTTTGATCAACTGTAGATTTCATTTATGTTTTTGACAAATTTCTATTAATGCTAGACTTTGTGGGTTTTCCCTATTTCTAACCCTTCCCTTTCACTTTTGTGGTCTCTTTTGATGAGCCATATATTTATAGGGGTATTTGGAAAGAGAGAAACTACCATATCTATAGAGACATTTTTTGTCTTCTTAAGCTAGTGACTTTGAAGGTTCAATTTGTTGTAAAGGAGAATTTCATGGTTTCTTCTAGTAATTGCAAGGTTTTAGGTCTCCCCTTATGCCCTTCTAGGTTATAATTAAATATGGTTTTTTGATGGCATATTCAATGGAATATTGCTATGCCTTTAGATAAATAAAATCAAATTAGAAACAGTATGACTTGGAAAGAACCTCTTAAAGGTTCGATAAAAATTAACAATGATGGAGCACTTACAGGAAAGCCTAGACATCTGGTTGTAGAAGAGTGGCTCATGACCACAATGGTAGGTTTGTCTTGGTAGTGGCCCTACCTTTAGCTTCCCAAACAAACCACTACACCAAGGCTTATACAACCTACATTAGCTTGAATTGGTGGCTTCTGAGGGATTTACTAAGGTTTTTCCTAAGTCTAACTCATTGAGTATTATCAGCTATCTTAAAGGGTCCCAAACCCCTAGTTAGACCATAAAAAAATGAACATGTGATTGTCTAAACTTAGTAAATTACTTTCAAATGTATAAGATTTTTCATATATACCGTGAAGACAATTTAGTTGCAAATATATTTAGGAACTTAGGAATTGTGTGATATAGTGAGAATTAATGGGGGTTAAATGACATCATCCTCCATGAAATTAAATTAATTATTAAAAATAATGGTAAGGATTTCTAATTTTGTGGAATTTTTGGAAATATTGGACCTGAAATCTAAACACATGTGAAGTGGCATGATGGAAAGACTATTCATCATTACAGTGCATTACTACATACATGAATTCATGAGATTTATTTAATGTTACTAGTTCATTTTTTTGGTGATTTTGATCCTCTATTTTCCTCTTGGCAAAATTAATGGAGACAAGATCCATATCAAACCTATTATTTATCAAAAATCATAGGAGAAGGCCAAAGTATGGAGAAAATTGTCTATGGGAGGTCTTACTCCCTATATTGAGAAATTACATCAGTCATATCCTCGGGTTACAATGACATTTGTGTAAGTTTGGGAGGAAGAGATTCTCAAGGTTTTTGATATTAAGACCATTGTTCCTAAAGAGCTTATTGTTGAGGTATCCTATATTGTTTTTGAGGGTACGAAGTTCTTTAGGGATAAAAAGAATATTGATGACGCATTGACACTTTCATTTGAACGAGGTGAGAGGGATGCAATAAAAAATAACTCTATGATAGATATAATAGGGCTTCTATTAATCCCTTATAGGAAAAAAATGTTGAAGTCATCATGACGTATGTGACACTTGATGGCCAATCCTCAAGCCTTTGTAGCTATAATTTTATCATTTTGAATCACTTTAAGCATAACAAGTGGATTGGCATGTTGTTTTATCTATTTTCACCTTTGTATCATAGTCTAAAGATGGATAGGAAGAATCCACTATGCTCTATTTTACACAAGGATTTAATTCTCCTTATTATGGAATCCACTAAGGAAATCTCTATTCTAAGGAGCCCCCAAATAGGTGTTTCCAATAAGGATATCATATTTTGAGGGATTATTCCTCTATGCTAGAAGATCTCACCTCTAGGGATGATGGTGGGGTTCATTTGGGTAAGTGTACAAATCCTAAGAGGGAATCTAATACCCACCATTAATTTACACCATTTCTAATGATGAAGATTCTAAATATACTCCTTCTATTGAGCTTTTCCCTAATTCCTTTTCCCCTTGCAGCGATGAGAAAGGAAAAGGAAAACTAAAAGGTTCTTCCTCTATTTTAGCTAAGGTGAAAAGGATTTCTCTTGAGCTTCCCACTCTTCCCATGTGAAAAAAACCAAAAAAGATATTGATTATTGTGAGGATACTACCTGATAGTTGTCGATTACTAATGAGAATGATATGGACCTATATTTTGAAATCCATCTAGGGAAAGATAATCCAATATAAAAGGGATCATTTTTCTACGATAATGTGAATATGGAAAGGAATCTTAAGGATACCATGGATGGCCATTTTTCCTACTTATGTGGATTGTCGTAAATATTAAGTTCTTGAAGGAAGTGTGCCAATCCCCAATGAGAAAAATATTGAAAAACTTTGTTCCACTACTTAGGAACTAGCCAAAGGGGTCAAAGATTTAAAAGAGGGACATGAACAAAGAATAAAGACAATAGGGATAAAATTTCCAAAGTTCATGAGAAAGTAAGGGCAATTATGTTGGTCAATTGTACTATTATGAAGAATAGTTATGATGGTCTCACAAAACTAAATGCCTAAGAAGAGGTAATCCATGGTATGTTAAAGGGTGCATGTGAATGCCCGACCAATAGTGTTAAATTAAAGAATATAATAACTGATTATGGGGTTGTCTCTAGTTTTCTTCTTGGTCTAACCACAAGATTTGCATCAAGGGCATCAACGCTATGCCAATTGATAGTGTTGTCACTAGGGTTCAGAGCATAAATGAAGAAATGATACAAAAGAATGTAAGTCCCATATTTTTTGCTGATGTTTTACTATTGTCTCGAGCTCGGCTTGTTGATGGTACCTTTTTTCTAGACTCTGGTGCTATTAAATGGTTTCAAGTCCCTCCAAAACCTATTTCTTTTAATCAAAACTAAAAGGAAGGCTTATGTAATGTGAAATTGCATAAGGTGCAATTGAAAAAACTATAATATTTTTAAGGAAAAGTCTTGTAAAAAATGTGCGTTCATTTTATGTAATTAGTAGGTTTTGTTGTGTAAATCTTAAGGGGGTCCCCTTATAAGGTGATACTTTTAAAGGGTATTTTTTGCAAGAACAATTTATTAAAGATGAAATTTTATTGTAAAATTATATATTATGTTTTTTTGTTATATGGTTCATATCGTTGCATATTGTAGTTGGAATAACTATATTCATATGTTGTATACAAATGATCAAAAATCCTTGTATAATAAATAAATGCATTTACATTATTTTTTCACATATTGATATATCTTAGAAAATTACTTTTAGAAAAACTAAATATATAAGGTACCAAAATTAGTACACTTCCCCCAACAAAATAGTCATCACTTTGTATTAGAGTTTGAGCTCTAATAAGGAAATCAACATGCTCAACCATGGAGGAAATAATTTAAGATACAATATTCTTCTATAGTAATGATAAATTACTTTTACTAACATTATGGTACTAACCAAAGAAAAAATGAATGCTTAATAATTCATTCCATACTTCTCAAGATCTCCTCTTGGAAAAAAGAAGAAGTCGAACTCCAAATTCTATTGATTATGAGAAATTACTAGATGGTTAATTGAATGATCAAGTGCTTAAAGATATTCTTCCAATAATCCTATTAATAAGGAAGAGAGTAGAGGGAGAAATGAAAGCCACTAGAGACTTTTGAACAACCATTGAAAATATTATTTACTACTATGAGAAAAATAATTAATACACGCAATACAAAAATAATATATTCTCAATAAACTTCATTGTGATCCCTTTTCTTTATCAAATGATTTTTTTTTTGCATCATATGCTCCATACATAATTTTATAATATTAATTGTAATTTACATTTATCATAAAAATAGATGCTTGTTTTGATAGAAAAAAGCAATAAGAGGGTGTTGGCCCAAGTAACAAGGGGAATAGAGGCACATTAATAGCATATTAATGGCACTAGTCCAGAGCATTTCAATCAGTAGTTTAATAGCAGAATAAACCAAGTCTAATCTGCCTCTATCAAAAACAAAAACCACAGTACTTTTCAAAAAGATTAAGCTAGAGTATCTAAACCGAAGAGTAGCAATTAACATAACTGTAATAAACCATACAAGGGTATACCAAGGACTATGCAAAAAAACCTTAAAACCAAAATGAAAATAGGGGAACTAAGGGCCATGCCCAAACAAAAGTAAAAACCACATGAGCACTAGTAGTTAATTATTTCCACCCAAATGCTTGGACATCAGGGTCCTAGCCCACTCCTCCTATAGGAAAAGGAAGAGATCCTTATTGTCCTCATCTGCCTCCAGACTGTCGCCCGCCAGTTTTTCCTGCACAGTGTAGAGGGTCATAGCCGAAGCATGCATGACCTTCAACATAGATTTGTTAGTCATCCTATATTGAAACTTCAACTCCTGCACGTCCTGCTTGATGTCAGAAATCTCTTTGTCAAGTTTAGAAAACCTCTGCTTCAGGGTGCCTTTAAGACTGTCTTTTCCAGCCAAAACCTCAGGATTGTTTTTAGTAGTGGGGGGCTTTCCTAGTTATCATGGGGTAAATTCAGAGGTGAGGTAGGGTGGCCAGTCTCCAAGGTTTTTTGAGGGCTAGGAGGGGGAGTGTTACTAGCCCTAATTGGGCTCATGTGATCATCAGAAGAGCCCTTCATGGACTCAGTGGAGTGAGAGTCTTTTTTAGATATGGATTTCTCTCTAGAGACCACTTCCAAAATTTTGGTTTTGCACTTCTCCTTTACAATTCTGTTAGACCTTCGATGACCTGAGCCACCTAAGTCCACCTCCAGCTTGACCTGGCTCTCTATCAACTTCCATTTTTTGGGCTTTCATTCAGTTTGAGGAGTACTGTTAGACTCCTTCCTATCTTTAGTCTCAAGAGACTCAGAGACATGGGACTCCTCCTTCTCATCCTTCCTGTTGAATAGAATTTTAACTCATTTTTTGTGGGTTCTACCCTCTTTATGAACAAGATCAGACTCCTAGATAATCTGGATGGAATGGGAGGTGGAGTGAGTGGGATTTTCAGTTTTGGACGGGGAATCCTCTTGGCCAATCTCTTGGATAATGGGGGGGGGGGGGGGTGTGGGGGGGGGAGTTGGCACACAGGGCAGATAGCCTTGTGAAAATGGTAAATGTAGAGGAGGAGGCCTTGATGGAGGATAGGGATTGATTTATCAGGGTTCTCTTTAATATCCAAAATATTACTTTCTATGGAATGTAGGAGGTAGAAGGGAATGGAAATTAAGTCCTTATTTCTAATGTGATTCATAAAAGGTAAGTGGTAGTAGTAGAACACCATAAACTTACCTTCGAGGGTAAAATATTTCATCACAATGAGACAAAGCTTTGGCCAGCACTCTAGAAGCTCTTCTTGGCTGAAACCCCCTTGCTTCTTGACAGGATTATCTCCCTCCCTAAAAAATGAGTTGAGACTGGTAGGGTCGAGCATCCAACTAGTCTTTTTGTACTTTCTCCCTTCCATGGAGAGGCCCATCACCTTAGCAATGACCTCCTCATTGATTTGGAAATGGATGCCACCAACCGAGACACTCCTATTATTCTAGGATGAGCCAAATTATTTGGATATCCTCTCATCGTGCCCACCTTTCATGCACTCCATGAAACCCCAAATCCCGCTCTCTCTGCAATAGTGGGTCACGAAAGGATCAGAGGTGAAGGTCTCATCGATCTTGTCTAGTTCGATGTGAAGGGTGTTGCCTCCCATGTCAAAACTCTGCATCACCTACATTAGAATATCCAAAGAACCAAAGGGTCGAGCTTCTTGACAGGTAATATAAAACTAGTTGTTTTGGTTTGGCCATTTCAAGAAAAAGTTATACTCAATGGGCTGGCCTTGGGTGAAATTTTGGGAGTCAGGCTCTATACCGCAATATCTAACAGATCTCTAGGTGCCATTATTAGCAATAACACCAGGGGTGCACTTGATGTCCTTGTTAGCTAGGTAAGCCCACTGATTCGGACAATAATTTCTCCACACGCTAGAAAGGCAATTATGATTCTTTATGGGGTTTAGGGTATTCATTTTCATAATCACAAAAATCTCCAGATTACACCAGCATGTGATCAGGGAAGGATTCGTAATAAATATGATAGCGTGGCTCATTTAAATATCAGTTATAATCATTTCCCCTCCAATGAGTTGCTGAGTCACCTTAGGAAGTTTCCTGACCATTCTCCAATTGTTGAGTTTGGTTTTCTTTAAGCCAATAGCTGCCATCGAGTTCCCCTCTCTATACGTGTGGCCGATTGTCATGCCTTGGAAGTTGTTGAGGAGCTCACGGATCTCAAGCACAATGGAGCTAACCCGCCATCCTGCATTAGCTCCTCTTTTGATAGCCTCCACCACCACTTTGGAATCCCCCTCGATCACCAGCAATGTAATGTTCATTTGGGTAGCAAAATTAAACCCCATAGAAGAGCCATTCCCTTCTCTTGGTTAATAGTGCATTTATTTAGTGGCCCAACATAAGCCAAAATGCAAGTGCCCTTATGGCCTCTCAGCACACCTCCTCCACCCTGAGCAGTGTTATTAGCTACCCTGTTGAAGTTTAATTTGATCCATCCTCTGAGAGGGGCAACCCATCTGGTAGCTATTCTAGCCATCAGCTTAGAATTGTTGAACCTGGAGAACCCAGCCAACAGGTTCCAATTATCAATAATTTTGACTTCCCAAGAAAATGGGGGTTTAGATGCAAGCTTCCACTTAGCCGAATTGGCATTCTCACAAAGGAACTTGGTCCCAATATGTAGACAACTATTTGACTGGATACTAGCCTCCTTGAATATCATGTTGTTCCTTTCCTTCCAAATACTCCAGCAGATGTGAGGGGGCAGCATTTGCCAAAGGAGTTGGAGAAGGGGGTGATTGGAGGGGATCTCTAGTTAGTAAATTGATGCACATCACTATCCATAGCCCACGAGATACCCAACTTGCCAATGACCTCTTGCTAGATGCTAGTAGCATAGTCACAGTGAATAAAAAGATGGTTCACTGTTTCCTCCTCCTTTTTACATAAGACACACCTGTTCACCATGGAGAAGACCCTCTTTATAAGATTATCCTGGGTTAGGATTTTACCATGCATAAGGGTCCACCAGAAGAAATTAATTTTTGGCATGAGCTGAGAGATCCACACCTTCCCAGTCCCCCAGGTTATTCTCTTCCTTTAGAAGTAGATTGTAAGTAGATTTTACCAAGAAGGTGCCAGCTTGGGTAGGGGCCCAGATAATGGAGTCTTGGCCACCTAGCCCTAGGATTATGACATCAGTCAAGGTTTCTATGAGCTCCTTGGCCAAATATTGAAGGTCTGGTCTGGCTCTAACCAGATTAGCTATAACTTTCCAGTTCTTGCTAGCGATGTAGTTGGAGGTTATGTTACCAAAGAGGGATCTGAGGTAGTCCATAAGCGGTCTATACCTACCCCCTAGGTTAGGGTGGTTCAAGATCCAATAGTCATCCTAGAATCTAATGGATCTCCCATTTCCAATCTGCTAGAGAGCTCCTTTAGATGCTTGTTTCAATAAGTTTAATTAATCATATACTCATTAGACCATAATCTCATATACCACCCATATTAAATATATTTAAAAAGTTTAAAAAAAAACTTCTTAAAATAATGTTTATTCATTTGAAAAAATCTAAAATATTTAATACATCTTTCCAACATAGATTTCACCACCCATTTGTCCTTTCCATATTAAATTCATCATATTTAAGAAAACTTACATTATTTACTTTTACGAAGTAATAAATGTCATAACAATTGAAGCTTATAAGAGATTTATAGAGTGCTAGGATAAAAAAAAAAATACCATGCTTTCTTTTGTTCACATTCCTTTCTAGTACTAGCCTTTGGTAATTGTGTATGTTAGTGTGATTATTACCAAATATAACTCTATATCAATTATCAATTATATCATACTGTGTTTTTTTAAACAATAGATGCTTATAATTTATTCAATTTTTTAATAAATAATATTACAATAATAATTTATCAATTATCTTTCTAACTAATATCTCTTAGCTTTTATTTTGGTTGACCAATATTTGAAAAACAGGAAATAATGGTAGTATAAATTTATGTTTATCTTTTTTCTATTACTATGTTATCTTTATGAGAACATATAAATGACTGACACTATAATAAATTATAAGAATAGAAGATCAGATTAAATTCAATCAGGAAATGGTCTGAACCCATCAGAATATAAAGTTAAAAAGAGACACTATAATAAATTATAAGAATAGAAAGTTGAAATTACAACATAAAATTGATAATAAAAATAATTTAGAACAAAATTTGCCAGTGAATCACATGCATCCTCATCCAACGTCATTGTTGATACATCTCTCTCTTTTCTTAGAACACGTCGTTTTATTATATTCTGAGCCTGCTGAAACCAAACTTATGTTTTGGCCAGCATTATACAATGTTAAAATCAGTTTCAATATTCTCTCTCACCTTGATAGTTTAATAAAGATTCTTTTCACAAAATGTGATTTGATTTTGAATGCTCTGCAACCACTTTGCATTATTAATATCAATAATTCAAAGACAACAATTTTTCTTTTTGGCACAACTCATGGATATAATTGGTAGATCCTTACAAAAAATTTACTTGAAAACTGTTTAGTTTTCAGAAGCTGCATCTTTGCTTATTCTGTTTCTTTTATTTGACAAATCCAATCTATCGTATGAAGTGCGGAATTGGGAATGCGAATTTACATAATATCCCGACTCAACATCGAGGGGAAAGTTAAGAATAGCTTTTCTGCCACGCAATTTAAAAGCCGCACGGTCATATGCCACTGCCGCCGCTTCGGCCGTACTGAAAGTGCCAAGCCAAAATCTGGAGCCCTTCTTATTAGGGTTTCGAATCTCTGAAGTAAATTTTCCTCTTCCTTTCATTTTCTTCACTCCTCTGTAATGTTCTTCTGCATTTGCCTCTGCCCCCTTTTCGCTTTCTACTGACGGACTAACTGATTTCAACTCGCTGTCTGCAGATTCCTCCAATGTCATATCACCGTCATTTGACAGATGTTTATGGCCGCAAACTGTAAGATTTGAGACGGCAATCGAAGGGCGAAGAGTGGAAGAGGAATGAGAAAAAATAGCTTCTTCTTCGACTAAAATGGTGGCGTTTGTAGTGAGAGAGGGAGGTGAAAAGGAATCGTCGTCCCCAAGCAGAAACTGAGAAATTATTTCGAGCATATTTGCTTGATTACACATTGCTTCTGCTATTTTTTTAGGCGTCGTTCTCGTTATTGAGAGTTTTTGATGTCTTTTGCTGTGCAAGTGGGTGGAGATTTAAAGAGAGGAAGTGACAATGAATGCATTATCGTTAACATCCTCGAAATTTCGTCCTGTGTACAAGTTTTACCAGGCATTCTACGAGTCGCCAACGACTGCGTTATTTAATGAAAAACGCATTAAAGTGTTATGTATATGTGGGCGACTGACATGATACATGCGTAATTGGGAAATATTTTATGTGGAGTGAAATGGGCACGCACCTAATCGGTGAATAATGCAATTTTATTTATGATATTTTTCACAAGAAATCAAATTGTGATATTGTTATATGTAATTTTTGAGTCAAAGTCATTGACTTATGTTTCATGAATAGTAGTTTACAAGAACCAATTTCTTATGAGAATGTATAGAACACTACTCATGAAAGAGATTGGTTACATTCATTATCATGAGAGATTGGTTCTTGGGAGCCACTACTCATGAAACATTGGTCAATGAGTTTGAATTGAAAACTACATAGGTGAATCTTGATGGCGATATCACAATATATCCTAAGATGTTTTCTCTAATTACTTCAAGCAGGAGACGGCCCAAACCCAAGAGTTAAAATAACATCAAGTCTGAAAGACAACAAAAAAAGAATTCACCAGCACTGAATTCAAACAACTAACTAACCAACAGGGATAGACTAAAGACCAGAAACAACAACATACCTAAAAATCAAAGCCTAGATTACTAGAGTGGCAATCCACACGAAGAACTAGGAGACCAAAAAACAAGGCCAATCGACACAGCTACTTGGTTGGACGAGTGACCGCCTTCCAATCTTCATTGAGCTCCTTCAGCTTATCAATGAAGGAGGCACATTTTGGAGGCCGAGAAGAGAAAGCATCCTAGGGACCATCTCCCTTGTGGACACCGTTTACAAACTGTCCTTTCTCTTCCTATGCTTTGCCTTTCTTTCCTCCAACTTAGCATGAATGGAATTGATAGACACAATGGTCTTCTCTAGCATTGCCTTGCTATAAGAGGACAGGTCCTCAAGTTGTTTATTCAAATGGGAATGATTAACCTTCATGTTGGCCAGGGCATTTATCATTTCCATTTTCTCATCCTCAGAGGGAATCTAGTTCTTCAAATCATTAATTTGATCCTCAATAATCTTCTAGTTGTTAAGTTTTTGGCCAAAGTCGTCAACAAATTCCCACAAACTATCATAAAATTTACCCTCGGTATAATCTACTACCTTCTTTTGTGCTTTAGCCATGACCACTAACCTGTTTAACTTCCTCCTAGCAATTTGTAGTTGGAGGATAAGCCATTTACAAACAACATTCTATTTATTGTAACAAACATAGAGCTCATCCACCTTCCTACCAAGGGTCTCCAACTCCTAAGAACTTGTAAGGGTTTTGGAAAACTTGGAGGGAGAGGAACTTTTGCAAATATCTAAGTCCCTAGGGTGTGTGAGCTAGATTTTAGGGGAAGGGGGAAATTCATTCAAGGAAGGGGAATTAGCATTGGAATTTTTCGGAGTCCATGCCGACTGCGTAGACTAGGTTGAGGCAGAGTCTTCTAAAAGCTCGACCATGTCATTCTTAGGCTGCTCCAAACCCAAAGCTTTGTATTTTTCTTCAAAGGAGTTCCCAAGGGAGGGGGTAATAGTAGGAGCTTTGGTTGAAGACCAAAAAGGGGTAAAATTAGGGTTATTAAGATCAATGGAAATGGAGGGAGAAGGACTCACTTATGGCATGAGACTCAGATGAGGATTATACAGGCACATGATAAGTCCCCGATGAAGGGAATCCTATCTTTATGTTTAGCTTTAGTGACAAACTTAGTCAAAGAAGAAAAAATCCAGAAAGGGAAGTTGAACTTAACACCTCTGCAAAAATGATTCATCATAGGAAATAGATGGGAATGGAGATGCTTGAATCAACCTTTGAGCATGATCAACTTGATGAAAACCATGGCGATGACCTTCCATTTTCCAGGCATCTCTTCTCTATTGAAACCATATTGTAATCTCGACACTTCTTTACCAAGGTCGAGGAACCTCTTGAAATCCTCCTTATAGTTGGCCTTCAAATTACGAGGCATTTTTTTCCTTCGATGATAAGCCCCGTCACATTCGTGAATGTCTCCACCAAAACCATGAATGAAACACTCTCAATTGAGACCTTCTCATCCATCCATGACTCAAAAAACTTCACTGATAAGTTAGGAATATAACCCTTCATGCCTTTAACATAAATATCAACATGACCCTCCTGGATAATTCCCCACACATTTGAATCATTCTTATACTCCTCTCAAGTACCCAGCTCTATCTAGTTTAAATCACCATCCATAATGCAGGCCAAACAATCTCCCTGAGATGGAGTCCCAACAACAACTAACAACTTGAGCCATAACCAAAAACTCAAACCCCAAGGAAAGGTCATGATCTTAGTGAAATTAGTGTATTTAAAATACAAAACTAGAGAAAGAGCGAAAAACCCAAATCTCAAGCTCCAAGACAAGAACTAATTTCCTTGCTTGTCATCATAAAGTTAACTTGTGGACTCATTATTGCCCAACTTGGTAATATCTTTCAAGATTTCCACATGAACCACTTCAAGGAGAGAATCGACCCCATTCCAATAAATGATGGAATTAGTGTAGCAACCCTATCAGTGGCTCCATTCACCTCATAATAGGTGTGAAGGGGGAAAAAATCATCCAACGTGGCTAGGAGATTGGAGATATTTTGAATGACATGCACTATCTCCCATCTAGGCATACACTTCTCTGTTAGAGTCATGATTACATTCTTTGTGTCACCTTCCACTAAGAGTTTATAGTAGCCACACCTACTGCTAACTGCACTCCATGGTAAGAAGAAAAGACCTCAGCAACATGCGCTGTCTAGGACCCCAAGTTCACAACAAATGCATTTAACATGGCACCTAGCATGTCTTTAATGAGACCACCCCCACCTACCCGACCCGGGTTACAAAGTGAAGAGGCTTCAAAATTTAATTTGACCTATCCTAGCTAGGGGGAGACCATCCTAAGAGGTTTGTTAAGAATCTTCAAAATTTATTGTTATCAAGACATTTGTGTCAAAGCTATGTATTACATTTTCCATATAAAAAGTTCATATGATTATACGAAATGTTGATTATGGAGTTTAAAACAAAATAAATAGTACTCAATTTCAATTACATTGGTCTTGTATTTCAAGTGGGTGAGTGTGTTGGTAGACCCACCTATTAAATATGGTTGTGCAGCAAACCATCGAAAAGATAAGTTGTTCATGGAACTTGATATTTCTTCATTGAAAACGGCTGCTATCTTTTAATGATGAATCTATGCATGGTTAAGGCAACAAATCCTTGGGGAACTCTTGATGATGTAGCAGAAGTGTAGAAATCTTGTATGAATTCCTTTTCACAGAAAAAAAAGATCTCCATTTCCACAATGGAAGCACAAAACGGAAGGAACACAGTAAATTTGAAGGGAAAGCCTAAATGTATGTGAAGACCCATGGTTTTAACCTTTATTTCCCTCCAACCATTTAAATGAACTTTACTTTGACTTCATCTAACTTGGGAACTCATGCTTTGTTTTAAACTTTTGGAATATTTAATGCAAAACAATAGACATTTCCCTTTTCTTTTAGTTTTAGTAGTACAGATTCAAATGAACTAAAATTTGAGAAATGGGGAAAAGATCAGAGTATCGGCAGATGTATCAGGAAAGACATTTGCAAATAAATGTAATGCGGTATGTCTTTAAGGTGAAGGACAAGCTCCTTGTCTGATTTGAGCTTAAGTTTTGGGAACCAAAAACTCCAATTGGCAGAAGATTAACTATACATGATGTTTTCTCGTGAAGGTGTTATCTCTTGAAAGGAGGAGAACGAAATGTGAGAAACGAGAGTTATCCTTATACTAAAGAGAATTGGGTGCCGAAGTGCCCTCAGAATATGCATTGGAGTCTTTTCAAAACAGTTATAATGGAATACAGAGCAAGTCTTGTTCATCCATAAATTCAGTGTAACAAGCTACATTGAAGCATATATTACGTAGGGTTTGATGCCTCTAAAAATGCCAAGAGCCGCGATGAAAGAAGAGAAACAAAAAAAATATTGATGTTTCAATCTACTTGGAATCTGGGACCTTTTATAATATTAATGTGTTTGTTAAAAATGTTAATGTGTCATGTAAGGCCAGAAGCTTTGATAAAGAAGAGCGTAAGAATAAAATTTTCATTGCCAGGTGGCCAATACCAGACAATATGTGGCTTTGCATGTTGAATCCCTGAAACCCAAATGCACGGGGATTTAAGACTTAAAATCATATCTCTGGAGTCTTCGGATTTACAAAGCAATGCAAGCCTTAAAGGCTTGAATAATCATAAAAATAAAACTTTGATGTATCTGTGAGGGTTTTCTAAGGAAACCAGGTGTTCTAGTAACCTGGCTGAACAAAATTGCTCTGCTTTAATTGCAATACATTGTGTATGTCAATATCAAGAAAGCATAAATGCTAAATAACTTGAGCCAGCAAGATCTAACTCAGTTTTTATAAGAGGAAGATAATTAAAAATATGAATACTGAGTGATATTGGAGAATTCAAACATCCAAACTAAAGTTCAGGCTATTGTAATGCTCTGACCGAGTCTTTAGATATTAGAAACCTATCAAAACTGATTTATAGAAGCTACTTTCTCTTTTGTTTTTACTATACTTGTCTCCCATTAATTTGCAAATAAATTTAACCTTGTAAGTTTCTTTGTATACCTTCCTTCCTGAAATATGCCTTCATGGCAGCATCGGTATCTCTTGCAGTTAAAAAAAATTTAACTTATTCTAGAGAATCTCAATACCTCTGGAACTTCGTGACTTTATCAGCCTGAGACGAAAAGACATAGAAAGCACTTAAAGATTTTGCCTGCAAAATGGGAGAGTGATTCTACCACATTTGTATGATATTAAGTTGTCAACCATGTTACTGATATTTTTCTTTGTCAACATGAAAGAATTTTAATGGAGGATCTTGTGAAATCTATAGTAGATGTTTCCCAAAAAATGCTTCTTGCATGTTGGGATTTAATTTTCTTTGTTTTCTTGCAGGAGAAATCTTTATTTATTCCTCAAGGTTTTTCTTCATCCCTCCGAAATTCCAAATCTCCTTTGTCCAAAATGCACTTGTCTAGGTGTCTTTGTATACATCTGTAAGTTATGTGGATGTGGTCTATGCCAGAAGCCAAGATTATTTCCTAAACATCTTTGATCTGACTTTAATTCAAGATGGAGCAGAGACTACCCTTCAAACTACATCAGTATTTACATATGAGAAGGTTTGAGATTTCCTCAAGGGCTAATTTTAAGTTTTCTCGCTCGCTTTCTACTGTCTATTGACAATTTCTGAAGAGTCTATTATGCGAGAGCTGTCTATTTAGGAGTACCTAGGACTCTTTATCCATATTGATGTAGAATATCAGAGATATCTTGCAATGCTTGTTCAACTTTAGAATATGAAGAGGTCGCTTGCATGTTATTATAAAGAAGATTATGGCTATATAATGATTACTTTGATCTTCCAACCCAGTGAGGACATTCACAAAAAAATATTTGGTGATTAAAACATCCAGGATAGCTTATTATAGCAGTAGAGATAGTAGTCTACTTGCTGGACTTAGTATTGATGAATATCTAAGATTCTAAATTCATGTTCTAAATCCTGTACTATAAAGAGAACACTTAAGCAAGTATCCATCTTTTGGTACCATTGTAGCTACAATTTATAATCCAAAGCTTGAACACGGGCAGATCCATAGTCCACAAGTTAACAGATTCCTATATTTCTTTCATCAGTTATCTTTTCATGAAGATTGTAGGTGCAAGTGAAATTGGCACTTTCGTTCTCTTTAGTTATCACAACTCATATCCAATTATTTTGTCTTGGCAATATTCCAGTTGTAAGCTTGACATCTTAGTTAA